>QANZ01011344.1:0-17205 GCA_003254925.1 Chamaecrista fasciculata
GAGTGTGATTTTTAGAAATATGATTCATATGAATATAAAAATATATGTTTAGATGAGTTAAAACAGTCATGAGATTATTTTGCAATATTCCTATAAATATTACAATCTTGTGTTTGGTTCAACTTTGATAACCGTGGGAATATTTGATATTTTTCCAAATATACCATTGACTTTTTATTCTTAAATAATAACTTAACAAATGTAAAAATTCTTCAAAAAAATTAATAAGAATACTTTGAAAAAATGTTCTTTGTTTTTACATCATTGATGATTTATCAAGAAAATACGATTTCAAAACATAATGTCATAATTCTTAAAATTAAAAATTAGTCTAAAAAAATTTATCAAGAAAATACGATTTCAGCCTCATGATTTTTATTCAGGGCACATTTAGGGGGTGTTTGGTACATCATTGATGATATATCTAGAAAATACGATTTCAAACCATAATGTCATAATTCTTAAAATTAAAAATTAGTCTAAAAACATGATCGCTCAAAATATAACTATAATTGTCAAAATAAAACTTAATTAGTTAGGTTTGACATAGAGAATAAAAATATATAAGAGATGGAAAGAGTTTGTAGAACAAAATTTAATTAGCTAAGTTTAATGAGGATAAATTAGTCATTTTAGGTGGACCAAGATAATCTCATCCCATGGGATTAGACTAATCTCACCCTCTAGGGTGGGATTAAAAAATAGCTATTTTAGGAAATTATGCTACTCCTGGAAGTACAATATTCTCGAGACTAACTTTTTAATCCGCGTACCAAACGTTAGATTATTCTATGTCAGAGCTCCTGATCCCGAGACTATTTTTCCAGTCCGTATACCAAACGCCTCCTTAATCTTATAATTCTTTTTGTTACACTTTTTGTCTTCTATCTTTTGCTCAAATTGTAGATTTAGTTTCGCATAACATTTGGTCCCATTTCTTTTTTGGTTAAGTTATAAAATCAGCTTCATATCTTTACAAAAAAATTTCATCGTCAATCCCACCTAATCCAAAAATATGAGACTAATTGTACACCTAATTTAAAGATATAAAATTAATTCTGCAATCTGACTAAAAGACATGAGACTGATTCTGCAACCTAATCTAAAAGATATGAAACAAAAAGTGCAACAAAACTTAAAAAGTTAATATTTTAGTATAGAAATCGAATTGTATATTTTAATTATTTAAGGACCGATAAGTTACTTTTGTGTAAATTCAAAAATCATGTTGTAATTTTTCTGTTCAAACAATTAAGAAGTCAATAAATTCATATAAAACTTCTATTCTTTTATTACTAAAATAAACCACTTGACAAATATTTGACTTTCATTAATAATCACGATAGTCATAGAAGAAAACAAATTAAAATTACACACATATATATATATATATATATATAAAATATACAAAATTGAACCAGGCATGATGCGTGCTAAGCTAGACCAAAAAAAACTAATTAGTCTATTTGGATTAGCTTTGGTTATGATCAAATTATAGTTTGAATGATTTTTTTGGATTAATTTCATTATAATTTAAGTGATTTTAAATTGAACGTTTGAGTGTGAAATGAGATTTTTAAGTGTGAAATTATTTAAATAGGTATGTATTGATTGTAATTGTTAAATAAAATTGTGTGAAAATTTATAAAATATATAAGAGTAGAAATAGAAGAAAAAGTTGTTTTTTTGATTTTTTTTTTGGTACAATCTAAGTTATTTGGGTTTTATTTTTAAAAAATTGATTTATATATTTTTTTTAATTAATTTTGTATTGGGGTTTAGAATAATTGATTATTAAATAATCTACATGATATAGCTTTTGAAATAATCTTTGATGAATTATTTCACTTAATAAATATTCATGCTACGACAATTTTGCCCAAATTTTAAACAATATACTACTTATTTTTTGGCAACATCAACTTTTTGTACCTTTAAAAAAAACTCTGAATACTGGAAGGATTTTCATTCTCTTCATCTGATCGAGTGATCTTATGCATTAAGGTTATGGACTTATGGCCATATGGAATTGCAAAACCAAGTCCACAAGTTTTGGACCAGAACCACAAGTGAAGTTCTTTTGAATTGGATGTACTTGAACAAGTAAAGGAGAAACGAAAACCCCATACAATTGTGTCTTCAACTTGACAAAACTTGGATTTCCAAATGTTATATCCCTATGTGGAAGACAGAATCTATGCGAGCTCGGCTGCCTCATCCTATACCAATGTTGGATATAATGTGTATGTTCTGCATTATATATACTGATTCAGTTTTAACTGAACTTCTAAGAGGCGGGATTAAGTGAATGAACTTCATGGATTTGAAATTTCTACCACTTAGTTACTTTTGGTTAGGTTTTAATTTCGTCTCATATTTTTTCTCAAGTTGTATATTTGATTTCGTGTTATAATTTTGGTTTTGTATTTTTGGGTCAGGTTGTAGAATTGGTCTCATATCTTTTAGTCAGATTGCATAATTAATTACATATTTTTGGATCAGGTGAAGAATTAATCTCATATTTTTGGGTTAGATGAGACTGAAGGTGAAACTTTTTACAAAGATATAAACCAATTCTGCAATATGACCAAAAAATATGAGACTAAATTTGCAACATGAGTAAAAGATATGAGATCCAAAGTGTAACAAAAAAGTTATGAAACCAAATTGAGATCTAAGTAAAAATTATAAGACCAAATTAAAAATGCACTTTGACAATTTTTAAATGAACTTATTTGAATTAATAAATTATTGGTTATACACTTACGACTCTACTGGTCCGGCCTTTGTTAACTACAACCCAATTTTTTTAAAATATACATTTTTTTAATAAATTATAGTTCATTTTAAAAATATTTTACTTTATATCAATCAAAAAGATACCGACTGTGATACCTTTAGTTTATAAAGAAACTAATTGTATATAATAATTATGAATTATTTATTAATAAAGGATCATTTATAAAAATAAAATTAATTTAATGACAACTAAATCCATATGTTAGATATTTTAAGTTAATCAAATTAGTTTAACAGAAGTACTCTTGGTACCCCCAACCACTACAAAAAAAAACAGGATTATGCGACGGTTTTTTTGTCTTTTGCGACGGTTTTTACCGTCGCTATATCACTTAGCAACGGTTTTTAAAACCGTCGCAGATCCAAGTGTCGCGAAGGATTTGGCTACGGTTTCTGGTAACTGTTGGAAGTCCCAATTATAACCGTCGCCAAAGCATGGCTTGGCAACGATTAGTAGACCGTTGCAAAGTCAAGCATTTGAAATGGTTATTATATCCGTCGCCATATCATGTTTTGCAACGGTTAAATAACCGTTGCTAAGGTAGAATATTGCAAAGGTTATATAACCGTTGCTATGGCAGAATTTTGCAACGGTTATATAACCGTTGCAGAGGATATTTTTGCGACGGTTGTTTAACCGTTGCAAAAAGGATATTTTGGCGACGGTTATATAACCGTTGCAAAAGTGCGGATTTGCAACGGTTATCATAACTGTAGTAAAATTAAGGTTTGGCAACGGTTTTATATTCGTCGCTAAATGGGTTTTATTTTGTAAAAATATGTTTTAGCGACAGTTTTCAAACCGTCGCTAAGTCCGTGTTATTATTCTTTTTTGCCTTTTATATTTTACAAATCCTGTATATTCTATTTACAGAACCCAATTACTATAACTAAATCTAAACAACCAAATTAGGACAGAATTCAAAATTCATTTATAGTAAAATAATTTGTCTCATACATAAATGAATTGAAACTAAATTTCAAAGTCTTAGAAAATAAAACTTATGATTCAATTTTAACGATATTCAAATATACATAATAAATAAATATCTATCCTACTCGGTTGGGGCTCCACTTGAGCTTGGTGAATATCCTTCACTAGATGATTGTTGTGGCTATTGCAGAATTTTTTTTGTTAATTATTATATATAAATGAATGAAATATATATAAACATAAAGGTTAATTATGAAATTGATATTACCCTTGGATTCAATACAACTGCAGTAGCCTCCTCTAGTAGAATACTTAAGAGTCTTTGCACAATGTCTTCCATGTTAGATATACACCCTCTCATTTCGGCCTCCCTAGCAGATTGATCATTTTGGGAAGATGATGATGATCCTACATTTGAAGTACGACGGCCAAATATTTGAGTTTGGGTTACTCCTAAACCAAACCCACGAACTCGACCCGGGTGTTCTTTGCCAAAAAGTTGGGTCAATGAAAATCTATTTGAATTTCCTTGACTAGAAGAGGCAGATTGAGACTGGATTTCAACAATTTTAGCCTATAAAAATAATTTATTATCAATACAGATCCTAGAAAAACACCTGCATTTTTACAGAATAGTCCCCAAAAACATGTTGAAAATTGAATTAACAGTCCTAAAAACATGCACAGAATAACAGAATAGTCCAAAAAATATGCAGAAAAATTACATTTCTGTATATGCATGTATATTCATGTATATGCATAATGAGATAATTATTATATAAGAATGAATTTCACCATTTTAAAACGTCAACTATATCAATTTCCCTATATATATCAAAATTAATAAATGAGGAATCAATATTAATTAATAATGAAAATTGGGGTGACTCATGGGTAGACTGATCTGTAATTCCACTCACAACCTATGAAATGAAGGGTTCTAAAGTTGAAGGTTTTATTTTTCGCTAGAAACATAAATATTCTTTTAAGATTTTTTTTTTCACACGAGTCCCTAACTAATAACATAATAGTCCAAAATATTTGTTATCTTTAACAAACAGGACTTTAGAAGCCACTAACAACCCTCCTTCTCTTACCCTATAACATTACCACCAGACTTCATCGTCGCCATCCACTCTGTCCTCGTTTCTGTCGACATGGTCCTTCTCGTTGTAGTCCTTAACTTCCTGGTCGTCCCTCCTAAACGTCGCTCCCACCCCTTTTCCTTCCCTTACAACCGCTTTCCTCATCGATATTCTCTATTTTGCTTCTCTCTCCAAAGAAATTTTGAAGTTAGTTTACTTCTCAATTTTGATGACCACTATGGCGTCGCCACCAGATATTGTGTGTTAACTCTGAGAGCTAGAGCTATAGGTATTTTGCTCGGTTTCTCTGTATTTGAGGCTCGTCAGCAAGTTTATTTGTGGTTGCCAGAACTGTGAAAAACATAAGGTAAAGATTTTTCAGGTTTCTCAATTGCAGGGACCAATTCGTTAAAGATGACAAACATTCTGGATTGTTTAGTAATTAGTTAGGGACTCATGTGAAAGAAAAGTCTAGAAAGGATGGAAGATTTCTAAATAATGAAAACTCAAGGAGCTTAAAACAAAAAAAAAAAAGCCACATCAGCTGACACATCAACAAAATTCGTTAGTTTTATTAACAGAGTTAGAGATTGGGTATAATTGACTCAAATGTGAAATGTTGGGGGTATAATTGAAAATGACCCCATACGTTGGGGGTACCAATAGTACTTTTCCCAATTAGTTATTTGGTCATAAATTTTTTTTTGTTAAAATTGTATGATATATCTTCATAGATTATTTGAATTTATAACTTAGTCCTTATAATTTAGGTCATGTTATAAAAATTGGTCTCATATCTTTGAGAAAAGTTTCGTTATCAGTCCCACATAACCCAAAGATATGAAACTAATTCTGCAACCTGACTAAAAAATATGTGACTAATTTTGCAATATGACCCAAATATATGAGACCAAAAGTGCAGCACGAAACCAAACCTGCAACCTGACCGAATGATATGAGACCAAAAGTATAATAGAAAATGTAATGGCTAGGACCAAATTGAAACCTAAGCAAAGTTATAGAACTAAGAGTTTGTGTAGTTATCGAGACCGCTGTGTATCTCGCTCGAAAGTTTGCCGGAGAAGATGAACCTTGCCGGAAAAGCCCAACAGCGACAACAGTGTTGCTTCTGCTACTGCTGCCGTTGACGGCGATGGTGGTGGTGGTGGTAGAAGTGAAAATGATGATGAATGAAGAAGAAGATGATGATCCATGCGAAGAAGATGATGATGGTTTTGATTGTTTATTTTTTATTTTTTATGTGAAATCTATTAAAATTGTCTACTCGTTTCTCTTTTTTTACATTTTGATCCTATTATAAAATAAGACTTTGAGTTGAGGGATCAAAACGGAACTTTGAGCAAACCTGAGGGACCAAAATAGGACTTTGGCCAAAACAAATTGACACATAGGCAACTATTAACCCAGTCAGCTAACACATCAGTTTTTTCCGTCAATCTAATTAACGGAGTTAGAGGTTAAGGTATAATTGACAACAATGTGAAACGTTAGGGGCATAACTAAAACTCATGACCCCAAATGTTAAGAGCACCAACAAATCTTTTATCATATTTTATATTGGGTTTCATATTATTTTTTTTACATTTAGTCCACAAAATGAATAAAAAAACGCTTTTTCCTAGAAAATAGTATTCTGTCCAATTTTCTAAAAACCGTTCCAGGTCACGGTTCAACCCAGGTCAATCTGGTTCAAAACAGCCCACCCTGCTGAACGATTCAATGGTCCAAACTGAGTCGTCTTCACTTTCGAATCCTGGTAGGACCAGTTCGACCATCCAGTCCAGTCCGATTTTCATAACTGATAATAGGCCCAATAATTAGGAAGCCCAATTGGCTTGAGAGGCCCTTGGCCCAGCACGCCATAAGCCCACAAGGTAGGGCGAGAACGCCCTTAACCCTGCTAGGGCAAGGACGCCCATAACCATAGAGGGCATGGGGGCCCACGGAGCATAAGGACGCGAGGAATAAGGAAACATTCCCTGAACCAATCAGGAACCAATCAAGGATCAACCAAGATCCGCTATCAATCAAGACGGATCCCCCAGAGATCTCTGCCTTGGCCATCAAGGCGCCCTACACAAATAAGGAAATAGTGACTCACTTAAAGATAAGTGACCACAATTTTAAAAAAATTTAACATTTAAAAAATTTAACTTTTAAAATTTAACATTTTGTGCAATTTTAAAAAAATTCACGACCGCAGTGACCGCAACCCGGATCGTAACACCCGCAATACCCGCAACCGCAGTAATCGCAACGTAACCGCAACCGCAGCCGCAATCGCAATTTGTAACCTTGCTGCTTTCGCTGTATTTGCCCCTCAGTGAACACAAAATTCTGCTCCTGCAGAGTCCCAAACTCAGTTTGTGACACCCACGTGTAAAAACCTTCCGCCTTGCCCACCATTTTCGAGCTCAATTCCGGCCACAATGTCAGCGGATCATCGAACATGTTCACCCTTCCGAAGTCCGTGCTGGAATTTCCCGGCGACTTGATGACGGTGACGCTGGTAGGGTTTTTCCCGCTGACAGTGTCGTGCCAGTACACTTTGAAGTGGGTGAGCTTCTCTTCCTTCATGCCTAGCAGTTTTGGATCGAGCCGGCGACCGAAATCGGTGGTGGGGGAAATGATGAGAGGAGAGAACCAGAGGAAGAGCGGGAAGAAGAAGGAGATGAGGGATTGGGAAGCCATGGTTAGACTTTAGATGTAGAACAAGGAAAGCTAATTATGGGACGACGTAGATTGAGAATTTGGATGTAGACACGTACTCTTAATTTTGTATTAAAATATAATAATGGATAAAAGAGAGAAACAATGTATATGTATGTGTATGATTGTTAATTTTTTGTATGATTTTGTTGTTATTTTAAATAATATTTTTCTTATTACAATAGTAATGACTATAAACTAAAAAATTATAAATAATTGTAAATATTATATAAATGAAAATATTAAAGAGAATAATGATGCATGTTCATTTTTGTTGATGTGATAGAAATGGAGGTTGGGTTACATATTTTTCCATTATTGTATTATATTTAATTTGACTTATATTTTTTATTATAATACAAAATTAATAAAATATAATATAGTATTTTTTTCATTCTATTAAATTTTAAATTAAATTCTAATGCAAATAAAATTAATTCAATTCAAACACAAAAGTTCAAAAAGTCCATTGAAATTATAATCAATTTTTAAAAAATTTAACCTAAATAACTTTGATTATTCAAAAAAATAAAAAAAAAAACTCAAAAAAATATTTTTTTTTTTTTCAATTTCTACTATGTTCTTACATGACCATTTTTTTTATAATTAATTAATTAAAGAGTAGAACCTAAAAAGCAAAGAGTTTTAGGATATCAATAAACTCCGAGTCTGTAACATCTTTACTTAGACATGGTTTGGAATGTTGTGAAGGAAGGGATGCCTCCCTCTCCTTCCCCGGGAACAGCCATAGAGTATGTTTTAGTATGGTTAAAGTAAAGGGTCTCTTCTTATTTAATCATAATCACTTTAAGTAATGTAAGGATTTAATCTTTCGTAAAGAAGTAGTGTTTTACTGAGCTCAAAATCCGGTCACCTCCTTGTCTTAGTAGGTATAAATATAATATTATAGGGACTTTTATGAAAGGATGCAAGTTAGTTAAGGACCAAAGTGTTATTTTAGCAAGGACCAATTTGTTATTTTAGCCAAGTTGGTTGACTTTCTCTCCCACGTCCAATTATGAAGAAAAAGAGAATGAACCAAAGCAAGAGTGGAAATTATCATTCCCGTTGTCGGCCATCTTCATTTCTATATATATAGAAAGAGACAAAGGAGTAGTTTTATTTCTAATATATTCATAATATGTTCTAAACATACTCCTATGAAATTTATAAATTTTTATTCAGGCCAAAAAAAAAAATTTTAAAAATTTTTATACAATTCTATTCAACAACTACAATCATTATATATCTATTTAAATAATTTTATACCTAAAACTTCCTATCACAAAAAATTAACCAAACATCATTCAACTTAATTATAATCACCCAAATTATAATAAAAAAACAACCCAAAAAATCACTCAAATTATAATTTGATCATAATCCCTGATGTGGAAGAAAATATACCCCATAATCGTTAACTCACGTTACATACTGATGTGGAAGAAAATATTGTTGACTTTCAAAAATACTCACCGTGAGGCAGAAGGTATTAATTAGTTGTACTTGTATCTTGGAGCAAAAGCTTAGGCCAAAAGGGCATTTAGATGAGGCAGAAGGTGATGGTCATACACAAAATTGAACCTCAAGAAGGGATTAAGTTTCATATCAGAGGAAGTAGTAGTAGAGTTCTGCAAGCCGTAAAACAGAGGATTCCATTTCTTTATAATCAACTTCAGCTTCATTAGCTTCTTCTTATCTAAATGAACATGTGAATGAGATTGAGAGAGATTGGGGTTTGGGAGTTACGAGAAGAGAGGAGGATGCTTCTTTTCATTAGCTAAAAATTTCTTCAAATTTAAAATCGGATATAAATATTTTTAATTATTTGTAAAATAATTATTAATTTTATAGGGATACAACATTTGGATTTCCAAGTTTTGTCAAGTTGAAGACAGAAAGGTATAGGTTTTGCTTTCGTCCAAGTCCAAGATGCTTCCTTATGTTAGTTCCTTCACTATTATCTCCTTTACTTGTTGAAGGGCCAATTCAAAAGAACTTCACTTGTGGTTCTGGAGCCAAACTTATGGACTTGGTTTCGCAATTCTATATTGCCATAACAGTAAAGCATGAATCGATGAGATAAAGAGAATGAAGAATCCTTCCTCTATTGAGTTTTTTTATCTACATGACAAAAATGCAGTCTCTAGAAGAATAATCCTCCTTGATTTTTAAGCGTAATATATGATGTTTAGTTGAAATTGTTTTCATATAAATGTCAAATAATCAATTATATATTTAACCATATATTAATAGTGTTAGATGATAAGGATGTTCTTACAAACTTTTATAAATTATAGGTCAAAAACCTATTTTGGTTTTGCAATTCCATATGGCCATAACCTTCAAGCATATGACTCGATGAGATGAAGAGAATGAAAATCCTTCCTGTACTGGAAGTTTTTATAAAGGTACAAAAGTTGGTGTTGCCAAAAATTAAGTGTTATTTAAAATTTATTTGAATAAAATTAAGTAATTATAATCTATATTTATTAAGTGAAATTATCATTCACAGATTATTTAAAAAGCTACTTGATGTAGATTGTTTTATCAAGTGAAATAATCCATCACAAAAGTATACTGAAACTATAATCAATTTTTTAAAATATAACTCAGATAACTTAGATTATTTTACAAATATATAAATTCAAAAGTAACTTTTTTTTCTCTATTTTTATTCCTATACAATTTATGAATTTTCATACAATTTTATTGAACAACCACAATCAGTACATATCTATTTAAATGATTTCACACATAAAAACCACTTTTCCTAATAAATTACCTAAACAACATTCAGCTTAAAATCACTCAAATTATAATAAAAATCAACCCAAAAAAATCACTCAAATTGTAATTTGATCATCATCAAAGTTTTTTTTTTGATGGGTTGATTATCATCAAAGTTAATCCAAATAGACTTTTTTTTGGGTCTAGCACGCATCATGCCTGGTTCAATTTTTTATAGAGTAAATTATATTTTGGTACTATGAGATATATATTGTTTTCACTTTGGTACCTTGTTCTTTCAAAAGTGACATTTTGGTATCATGTTCTATTCGTTGTTAGCACTTTAGTATCCAAAACTTTTTTTTTTCATTACTTTTTGACAGAAAAAAACACGTGCATATGACATACATGGTAAAAAATATGAAATTCACTCTCCTAAACTTAAATTTCATATTCAGGCTCTAAAAAACACAATTCATTAGTATGTACTTGAAGGTAAAAAAATTCGTGTATTTTTTTAGCTTGAATATTGAAACTTAAGTTTAGGAGGGTGGATTTTGTGTTTACTTTTCCAATACGAGGCTTTTTTAATTACTAACTATATTAATGTTAGTGCATGTTTACTTTTCCAGTACGCTGTACGCATGTTTAGTTTTGTTCTCCAGTACTTCTTCCGGTTCTATATATCTGATGTTTAAGGTAAATACACACAGATTAAGAAAATGATTGGCTCACCTAGAATGAAGAGAAAAATGAGATAAAAAGACTAAACTATCCCTATTGAAAATAATAGAAATACTTGGGAAATGCTTATTCATTTATGACTCTACTATATTTAATAGGGATAAAATGGTAAACAAATAATTAATGCTATCTTGAATTTGTAAAACATCAGATATTTTGAAACAAAAAAAGTTCTCCAACACATTAGATATTCAAAACCGGAGGGAATAATATTTAATCAATATTAATTATTAAGGCTTGGCATACTATCAAGATTATATAGCATCATTTTAACTACACGAGTATAGTCTAATGTTCGTCTTCAAATTCTACCATTATACATAACATTTATTTTGTGGTTAGTCGTTTGTCTTTTAGTAAAAGATCTACAATAAAAAAAATTAAGCATTTTTTTTGAAAAGGATGAAATTCATTAAAAAGAACCGGAAACAACGAAGTTCAACAAATGCAGGAGAAATTAAGATACAATAAGCCTACTAGTCCTAGAAGAAATAAAAGACATAGAGTCCTGCAAACACGATAAAATAACAAAGCTTGGCATAGAATTAAAGATAGTGAGAGGAGAAGAAGAGCTTCTTCCCCAGTTGGCTAAGACATCAGCAGGGCCGTTAGCCTCCCTGTAGACGTGGTGAACAGTGGCGGAATCAAAATTCCGAAGGTAGCATCTGCAGTTGTTGATAATAGAAAAAAGACGATGGTGAGATGAAATATCAGTATTTGAAATAAGATCAATAGCAAGCTTAGAGTCCGATTCAACAATGATGTGCGAGATGTTCAGATCTTTTGCAAGTTTTAAACCATTTTGGATGCTCCAAAGCTCAGCTTTTAAAATGTAGCCCTGTCCAAGGAAAGAAGCAAAGCCGGATATCCATCTGCCGTTATGGTCACGGATGATACCCCCAGCTCCAAGTAAATGATCCTTAGCTGACCCGTCACAGTTAAGTTTAAAAAAATGGGGTGGAGGATGGCACCACGAGACAAAAAAAGAATTGGTAGGGATAGCAGCAGGGGGAGGGGATGAAATGTAAAAAAATTCAACAGATTCAGCAAGAGTACGATTAATAATGATAAGAGGGGAGAAGGTTTTTTTGTTAAAAATGACATCATTCCTAGCTAACCAGATGTTTCTAAGGAGCATTTGGAAGAAGATATGCCACGGGATATTGTGCTTAAGTTTCTTTTTATGGTTACTATGGAATTTCAGCCAGGAGGGAAAGTCTAAGTTTCTATTAAGGTCATAAGGAAGGAGTTGCCAGATTTGGGACGTTATATGACAGTCCATAAAAAGATGTTTAAGGTCTTCAATGGCATTCAGACATAAGGGGCAAGAGGGATTAGGGATGCAATTTTTAATAAAGAGATTAAGGTTAGTAGGGATGGCATTGTAAAAAAGTCTCCAGATAAAAAGGGAGATTCTAGGAGGAAGCTTGGTTTTCCAAATCCAATTCAGGTTTTCTTGATTACAATGTTTAAAAATGCTAAGGTAAGCCGAGGATGAGGAGAAAATACCATTACCTGAAGGAGCCCAAGAAATAGAGTCAGGTAAGGATTTCGTGATATCAGTAGGAGTACTAAGTATATGATTTTTAATGTGGGGTGGAAAAGAATAGGAGATGCGTGAAAGGTCAAAGCTACCGTGATGATTTATGATATTTGAAAGAGGCAGGTTTACTTCATTTGAGGGAACAGGTCCTTCCAAGATATTTTTTAAGGGTCCAATATCAAGCCATTTATCAAACCAAAAATTAATGGAGTTACCATCGCCAATATTCCAAATGATGTTATCTTTGAAGATGTTGTTGTCTTTGTCCAGGCTTCTGCGTATAAAAGATTTAGAGGACCGATTTTTATTAAGAAGTTCACCATATTTACACCGAAGGACAATGGAATATAGGTTATTATTTTTAGTGAAGATATTCCATTTAAGCTTGGCCATGAAGGAAGCATTTATATGGGAGGATTGTCTAATACCAAGACCTCCATAGATTTTAGGTTTGGTAATGGATGCCCAATTTATGTGATGAAGCTTATGGAAATTTTGATCATGACCCCAAAGAAAGTCTCGATTGATAGAGTCAATTTTTTTGTGTATAGACATGGGGACAGAAAAAGATTGGAGGGCATGGGAGGATAAGGAGTTTAAGGTAGAGTTGATAAGTTGAATACGACCCGCCATGGATAGGGAGTGTCTTTTCCAGCCTTGCAATTTGTTAACCATATTATTGATGATGAAGAGGAAGTCTGATGTTTTGTAGTTAGGTTTGAGAGGAAGACCAAGGTAGTTGCCAAGAGTACTAGAGGCTTTGATAGGGAGAGTATTCTTAACAAAGCTTTTAAAATTTTGATTAACAGTTTTTGAGTACCAAATCTTAGATTTTTCAAGGTTGATGGAAAGGTTAGAGAGAAGGGAGAAGTTGTCAAGACAGTTTTTGATGGAAGAAAGGTTTTTTTGAGTTGCTTTGGCAAAAAGAAGAATGTCATCCGCGAAGAAAAGATGAGAGAAATTAATGTTATTGTTGTTGTTCTTAAAGGAAAAGGGAGTCCAATTTTTACTATTAACTTCATTAAAAATGGTGTGACTAAGGTATTCCATAGCAAGAATAAAGAGATAGGGGGAAATGGGGTCACCTTGTCTAATACCACATTGAGGATTGAAGGAAGGGAGTCTTTTTCCGTTAAGAATAGGGGTATAAGTGAAGGATTTAATGATAGAATTGATGAGGTGAATCCACTCAGGAGGGAAGTCAAAGAGAGAAAGGACATCCGAAATAAAATTCCAAGAGATAGAATCAAAAGCTTTAGAAATGTCAAGTTTTAGAATCATCTAGCCAGATTTGGCTTTAGAGTTAGACATAGAGTGCATGATTTCATGGGCAGCGATGAAGAGATCGTTAGTTTGTTTACCTTTTTGGAAGGCTCCTTGGAAAGGAGAGATGAGGTTAGGGATAATAGGTTTGAGACGGTTGGAGAGGAGCTTACTAAGGATTTTATAGTGAGTCATACAAAGGCCAATAGGTCTGAGGTGTGAGGGTTTTGAAGGATTTTTAATCTTAGGGATGAGACACAAGAGGGTGTTTCCCCAATCAGGAGGGATAGTCCAAGAGGTAAAAATGTTATTAAAGGAATTACAGAATTGATGCTTGACAGTGTTCCAGTTTTTTTGATAAAAGATGGCATGAAGGCCATCCTCGCCGGGGGATTTAAGGGGGTGAAGATCGAAACAAGCATTTTTAATTTCAAGTTCATTGGGAGGGTGAGTGAGAAGATTTTTCTCTTGAAGGGAGATGGTGGGGAGGTTGGGAAGATGGGAGGGAGGGATATGGTTAGGGTTGTAGGAAGAGTAGTTTTCCTTGAAGAAGGTTAAAATGGTAGAAGAGATTTCGTCAGAATCCCAAGTGATGGAACCATCATCACGAGTGAGGCAGAGAATACTATTATTATTTCTGCGGATAGAAGCACTATGATGGAAAAATTTTGTGTTTTTGTCTCCAAGAGTAATCCAGTTAATCCTAGATCTCATCTGCCAGAATTCTTCTTCTTGTTTAAGGATGTTAGTCAGGTTGTATTGAAGATTTTTTTCAAGAATGAGATGTTGGGGGGTAGGATTAGAGCAGAGAGAAGATTGGAGACCAAGGAGCCTAGCATAAAGGTGTCGTTTTTCCTGGTTAATATTATTAAAAGTATTTTTACTCCAACTTTTAATAACTTGTTGTAAATTAATAATATTGTCAAAAATGTCAGGTTTGTCGTTATCCCAGTGGAGTTT
Organism: Chamaecrista fasciculata; assembly: GCA_003254925.1. Lineage (NCBI taxonomy): Eukaryota > Viridiplantae > Streptophyta > Magnoliopsida > Fabales > Fabaceae > Chamaecrista > Chamaecrista fasciculata. Next base: position 14,789 of record QANZ01011344.1, read on the forward strand.
AACCAGGTCAGGAAAAGAAGGATGGTTGACCCAAAAAGATTCGAGTCTGAAGAAAAAGTTTTTATGGTGTGTAGATGGAAGGGTATTAAGGAAAATAGGGCAGTGGTCAGAATGTGTACGGGGAAGGTGGGAAACAGTGCAGTTAGGAAAGAGGTGTAGCCATGCAGAGTTTGCATGGCAACGATCTATCCTAGTTCTAATGGTTTTACCATGCTCTCTATTGTTAGTCCACGTAAAGAGAGGACCAGAGAAGCCTAAGTCAATAAGGTTACAGTTATTAAGGAAGGAGTTGAAGAGAAGCATTTTGTTCAAGTTAGGATATTTGCCACCAAATTTTTCTTTAGGGTGGGATATGTCATTAAAGTCACCCATGATGAGCCAGGGAAGGGGGAAGTCTTTAAAAGCTAAGGATAAGCTATGCCAAAGGTTTTTTCTAATATTAAAGTTTGGACTAGCATATATGGCAGAAAGTATGAAAGAAGAATTTTTTACCTTCACTTTGCAATGGAGCTCTTGGAAGGAAGATGCAAGGGGGGTGATGTTGACAATATGAGGATGCCACAGCAGCCAAATACCTCCAGAGAAGCCCATAGCATCGATTTTAAGGTAACAATCGAAGCCAAGGGTGGTAAGGATGGAGTCAGCTCTAGTGCTACTGAGGCGTGTTTCAGTAAGAATAACAATGTCGGGGTTGTACCTTTGGCAAAGATCGCGAAAGGCTCTCCTGAAGTCAGGGCTAGCTGCCCCTCTGGTATTCCAAGCAAGGATATTCATAGCTTCATAAAGAGGGTTGAGGTCAGAAATAGGGGGAATGAAGGAAGGGTCAAAAGTGTCTAGGTGGGGGTTACTTGGGTCATAAGCAAAGGAGGGATTAAGGTGAAGATTATAGTCTACGGTACCCGTGTCTATATTTAAGGAGCAGTCTATGTCTAAGTACATTTCCACTAAGTGATTTGGCCCGAGGAAGTGAGCAGAGTGGTTTTGATTTCCTATAAGAGAGACGTCTATGCCGGAGAGATGAAACTCGAAGTTGTGAAGCAGGGGGGAGGAGTGGAGATCTGTGATCAGAGGGTTTGGAGGGGGTGGTGGGGCTGGAAACCAGTTGTACTGGGTTTGGTTGTTGAAACGTGGTGGAGGAAGGACAAAGGTATGTCTTTGTCGGAGTTGTAGGACAGTTGCTCTCGTGTTGTTGCTCCGAATGTTGTTCAGGTATGCAAGGCAGAGAAGACTGGCCCAACAGTGGATCCAGGGTGAGTTGTGTTGGGAAATCACAGAGGGAGCGCAGCGGAAGGAAATTTAAAATTTTTGGACTAAATCGTAATTAAAACTAAAAGGCTATCTCTGTGATTCCTTCCAGGATCCACTAACTATGTTTATACTAGATTAGGAAAGATGTTTACCTAGTTTTGATCGGTGACTTGTCGTATTCGCGAATTTGAGAAGTCCACAGAGTGTCCTTCCTCTACCAGTAATCCACACGAGCAGTTTGGCAGATGCCTAGGTGCTAGCCTCCTTCACTTCTTCCCAAGTGAAAACGGGAACTAAATCTATGATTCTTGAATAATCAAGAAGTGTTCTTGATTATCAAGATTGTATGGGATTGGCGATTTTCTCACTCTCTATAGGGCTCTAGGCGAATTCTTAGTCTGACCAAGAATTAATCTGTGTTGTGAGTTATCTCTGAGATAGGCACCTAGAGCCTCTATTTATAGTGTTCTCATTCCTAGTTTTAGGGAATCCTAATCCAATTAGGATATCTCTAAGATACGGGATATCTTTTAGATATCCCAAAATATCTTTTGATTTATAATATTAAACTTAATATTATAATTCAAAAATAAACCCCAATTTTCGAATTTGACCTATCCAAGATCAAATCTTGGATCAAATCTTGATTTGCTCAAATCCTATTGGTTGGAATGAGTCATGAGAATTTGATTTTATAATTTAAAAATTACTTTAATAATTAAATATAAAATTCGACTTTCACCCATACCCAAACTCTAAAATGCAAGATCAAATCTTTCATCCCAAGAAAGAGCTAGGCGAAAATTCTCATGAGTTTTTGGAGGAGTTTTATAACAACCCAAACTCCTTAGGTAGTTATAACTAATTCCTAACAATTTTGAATAAAAGAATTACCTTAATATCTTTTAATTCAAATCCTATATCTTTCCCTAAAGATATTTATCTTATCTTTATTTAATTAATAAAAACAATTTTCATTAATAAAAATAAAGATAATGAGGCGCCACCCTCATCATCATATATCCCAATTTTAGTGAATTTAATAAATCAATATTTTCCTACTTTTTAGGAAAAACTATTTAATTTATTTATTCACTAATATTTTAATTGTAAAACTATTTAACAATTAATTTGAATTTTAAATTTGTCCAACAAATTAAAACCTTAAT
>QANZ01011344.1:22687-52366 GCA_003254925.1 Chamaecrista fasciculata
ATAAGGGCTAAGTACGGGTTTGGTTGATTGCCGTGCTGAGGAATGTGGACTGACCAAAATTGGGATTTTGTTCCCCATTAAATTGGGAGATATCTTACTGGCGCCCTCGATGAGTATGTCCAGGAAATGCATGGCCATGCTAGATATTGGGACTTACTCAAGGAGATCGAGAAAGTAAAGGTTTGGATCATGGATGACCTTCCCGTGCCTAATCCATGACCAAGATATCGCAGAACAATAGGGTCGGTGCCATGGAGGTACTAAGGTTAAGTCGGTTTTGGTAAAAACCGATAACTCACGTGTTTTGGGTAGTCGTGATGGCTTGCTAGAGTCCGCTCACGACTTGTAGGTCATGGAGATGACCCACTGCCAACTTCACATGGGGCTTGCTGGGTCACACACGAGCAGGAACATGACACCGTTTAAAAGGGACACGAATTAGGGTTAATTCGTGGGTCACTCCGGTGGCACGATTTAAGACAAAGAGGAAATGTCTGGGACATTATGTCTTGTCTTAATTGATCTACAGTTGTGAAGTATTTAAATTTGTGAGACAAATTTAAATATAATAATTGTTAAATAATTAATTTGGATTAATTATTTTCAATTAAAATATTAAAGAAAAATAATTCAGATAAGGTTCCTAAAAGTTAGGAAATTATTGAATTATAAAATTCCCTAATATTGGCATGAGGGTGGTGCCTCTTTTAGCATTTTAAGTTAATAAAATTGTTTTATTAATTTAATTCATGAATTTGAATTCAAAAGATTTGATGGAGATATCAAAAGATTTGAATTCAAAAGATTTGATGAGATCTCAAATCAGGATCTTTGGTGAATCATGACTTCCTAAGAGTTAGGAAGGTTTTTAATTTATAAAATTCCAAAGAATTTTAGAGCAATATGGCGCCATGCTTAGGTGGGTCCCAAGGAAGATTTGATCTTCAAATTGATTCCCTAAGATTACGATTTGAATTTAAATTTAATATTATGGTAATATTATAATTTGAAATTCAATTTATGAAAGCCATTATTATTATAATTTAGAATTATAATAATGCTCTAAAAATAATTATATATTGCCTAGGGCTAGGCGCCTAGGTCAAGAGAAGAGTGAGAATTCAATTGTGCAATTTTCATCCTCCTAGTTGAGAGAGATAAAAATCACCACCTTCAAAACCCTAGCTTCCAAGTGAGGAAATTTTTGGTTCTCAAGAGTTGAGAGGGTAAAATTGAGTTGGCCTAAGGAGTTAGGCAATTCGATTTGTGGTTGCCAAAAATTAGGGTTTGTGAGAGAAGGAAATACAAGAAGGAGTTCTTGTGGGAATTCTCCTTGCGCCACCTTTTGGAGTTTGAATCAAGGAGTTCTTGAGTTCAAATACACTATAGATTGGTCCCTAGTTCTTTTGGAGAAAAGAACTGAAGGCTAGCACCTTGGTGCCCAAAGAAACTGTTCGTGTGGATTACTGGCAGAGGGAGAACGCTGAGAGTGGGCTCCTTGGACACGCCTTGTACAACCAGAGGATTGAAACTCGTGAGGTATACCACTATCTATAAAAGTTTTAAATTCTACTAGCGGATCCGTTCGGGAATTTTAGGACCTAGCGTGTTTTATTCTAATTTTGTTTTAGCTTCCGCTGCGTTAGGCGCCTACAATTCCCAACAACATGATGTTAGAAAGTGCCCTTAAGTTCCAAAAGGTGTTTGAGACGATGGATCTGCAGGATAATGGATATCGTATGTATTTCTTGGACAATAGAGATCGAGAAGGTCCTCCCATGAGTTTGGATTGGGATAATGCTCGTGTGTTTGTTCAATTTTTAAAAGTTTTTTATAGCATTACATTGAGATTTTCTGGATCACTATATGTGACATCCAATGCATGCTTCCATGACATTGCACATGTTCAAACTATTTTGAATGCAAGCATTAAGCTTAAAGATCCTCTCATTGAAGATATGGCTACCAAGATGAAGTCTAAATATGACAAATATTGGGGGAAACCACAGAATTTGAATCCTTTAATAGTTATCGGGGTGGTTTTGGACCCTAGATATAAGCTTCAATATGTGAATCATGCTTTTCATAATATGTATGAAGATCAACAATTATGTGAGTCCATGAAGACAATGGTCAATGATGCTTTGTTTCGCTTGTTTGAAGCGTACTCAAGGGAAGCTAATCAACAAGACCGTGTTCCCGAACAAGTAGATGAGTCATCACAAGTTAGTGAAGATTCAGAAGATTTACCCTTGCCTGACTTTGTTTCCACATCAATTCTCAAAGATAACTGGTTGTCACAAAGAAAGGTTCATGAAATTGTGGCTCAGCAAAAATCAGATTTGGATAAGTATCTCGCGGCTGATCTCCATGAAAATGTGCCTTCTTTTGACATTTTGACATGGTGGCGAGAGAATACAGCGCAATATAAAATTCTTTCCCTTTTTGCACGTGATGTCTTGGCCGTGCCAGTTTCTACTGTGGCTTATGAGTCTTGTTTTAGCACTGGAGGACGTGTGCTTGATGTATATAGAAGCTCTTTGTCTCCAAAGATGGTTGAAGCACTCATTTGTACTCAAAATTGGTTAAAATCCAAGTTCAATTTCCCTGAGCGTCCTTACGATCAATATGATGAGACTGAAAGTGCTGCAACTGGTAAGTTTTGTAAATCATACTTTTATTTTATGTTAATACTCTTCTATTCATACTTAATATTCAAGTTTGTAATTTGTATTTGACAATATTTATTGATTTTTTTGTAGATGGTTCAGAGGCTCCAACTATCACTGAAGATGTGTGATGATAGATGTTTGATCTTTGACTAATTGTTGCATCTGGTAAGTTTTGTAAATCATACTTTTATTTTATGTTAATACTCTTCAACTCATACTTAATAATTAATATTCAAGTTTGTAATTTTTATTTGACAATATTTATTAATTTTTTTGTAGATGTTTATGGGGCTTCAACTATTAAGAAGATGTAACGATGGATGTTTGATCTTTGATGATTTGTTAATGGACTAATTGCTTGTTTTGCTAATTGTTTGGTTTGTTGTTTGTAATGGACTAATTGGTGAATTATGTTCATGTTTAGTATTTTGGTGTTATTTGGTTGTTTGTAATGGATAATTTATGATTATGGATTTGTTTTGCATTTTGGTGTTGATTGCTTGTTTGGCATAATGAACTTGAAGGTGAGATTGGCATCAAGGGTTGTTAGTTGGCATAAAGGTGAGATAGGATTTATAGTATGTTTTATTGTTAAAGTAGTTTTATCCAAATAGGAGTTGGAATTTTATGTGCAAACAAGTAGCCTAATTTTTAGTTAGAACTTAGAAGTAATTTTTTCAAAAAACAATTAGGATGATCAACTGATCAAGCATCCAGCAGCAATTTATAAGTTTTTAGGATTCAATTTAAAAAAAAAATCAGCAAACATAGCAGGCCCAATTTATGTAATTTATGTGCAAACATAGCAGGCCCAGTTTAAAAAAAAAAAATCAGCAACCCAGCAAGAAAAAAGTGAAAAAATTCAAGCAGGCCCAGTTTTTTTATAATAGCCCCGGCGCGGCCCGATTGTCATTTACCTGGCCCGGCATCATCCCGGGTTCACCGGGTCTCAAGCCAAAAAAGCAAACCCGACCATAAGTCAGGCCGGGTCTCGGGCCAGGGTCAAACCCGGCCCGGCCCGTGTACATCTATAACTATCTTTACATGTAAATTGTTGTATTTTGTTTTCTTTTATTATAATAACTAAGAAGTATTTGGTTAGCAAGAAATGATTTCATCTTCAAACAAAAGCCATTTAATTCAAAATTTATCATCTCCTCTACTAATAATATAATCTCGATCTTGCGGTGGAAACTAATTAACTCCATTCATTCTTCTCTTGATATCAAATTAAAAAAAATCCTCTTATTTTGAGTATCTCTTAGGATAAACCCCTCTACCCTTTTTCCAATTTAAATTATGATGGCTCTACAAGTTATTATATGTATATGAACTAAGGATACGTAATTAAGTGGTCTTATAAGGGATCACATGAGCAATTGGATTGTTGCCTTTTCTCATTTTATTGGTATAACAAAACATATTTTAAAGGCTGAACATTATTTAAGCATTCAAATGGGGTTGCAAATTGTGAAGAATAACAACATCACACATATTATTGTAGAAACAGACTCATGCACCACCTCCATCTATGGATGGCAACGGATAGGGTATTCGGTGGTTTTATCACTATCCGTATTCGTATCCGTTTATCCTATCCAATATTTGTACCCTATCCGTATCCGATAAATTAATATCCGTATCCGCACCCTATCCGATATCCGGTATTCGACGGATACCCGAAATATCCGAAAAAATATAGATATAGGATAGGATATCCTATTTTATAAATCGGATATATCGGGTACCCGATATCCATTATCCTCCAACTAATATAATTAAATGAAATTATTATTTATTTACATTTTAAATTTATTTTTTAAAATAAAAAATTAAATATAAAATAACTAAAATATGATTATATAAAAAATATATATGAATATAATTAATTAAATTTAAATATTTATATATAAAATGTTAAATTAAAAGTAAAATATAAAAATTAAATAAGTAATAGGGTATCGGATATCGGATACCCTAAATATCCGTTCATTTCGGACGGATATAGGGTATCCGAGGGCAATATCCGTATCCGTCCAATATCCGAAAAAAATTTAATTTTCACTATCCGTATCCGTATTCGATATTCGGTATCCGACGGATATCGAATATTTTTCAGACGGATACGGATGGATATCCTAAGTATCTTAAAAAATGGCCATCCCTACCTCCATCTCATTAGTTTTATTTTCTTATTTCATTTGTTTAGTGAAACTGGTAAATTAGGACAAGCTAAAACTGTTTTGGATATATATATGCCTCTTATTGTTAATTTTTGGTACAATTGCCTCTTATTATTATTAATGTTTAAATTGTGTGATTATCTTGAATGTATTACATATATTTCATATTATTAGATGGATGGATGAATGATTTATATCGAGAAATATTAGCATTTGATTCTTTATTAATTTTAAAAGTACAGTTGCCAACTCTTTAAAAATCAACTAAAAAAAAGAGAAAAAATCAGCTAAATTTTTTTACAAAAAACACTAGCAACGGTTATTAAAACCGTCGCTAAGTTTGAGTGAAAAAGTATTGTTAAAGCAACTTTCTGACAGTTATTAACCACCAGTAACCAGTGCATTTACCGGCGGTTAAAAAGCTGGCAGACTCAAATTGCCTTTGCCCACGGTCTTCTCAGCGGTTTTGACAAACCACCAACACTATTTTACATTTATCGGCGGTTAGCAAAAACCGCCGTCAAATGCCTCTCGACGGCGTCATTAGCGGTGGTTACTGAAACCGTCGGGAGGTTGTTTAGTGGTGGTTAAAATCGCCAGTAAACCCAAAAAAAATCGCCGGTAAAGGCAATTTTTTCTTGTAGTGTCCAATGATCCTCAGGTCTTCCTTTAAGTATTCCAATGCTTTGGACTTCCTTTTAAACCTATCAAGACATTGAAAAACTATGTGAATTCTCAGGATAAAAAGGATCAACAAATAATAAAGATTAAACCCGAGAAAAATCACACAATTAATCACAAAATTATCCAAATAAACATTAAACCTCAAGGCATCATATTTTATCATAAAAGGACATAAAGACAAACAATTGAATCCCAAATGAATATAAAATGTCTTAAAATAATATTAAAATATATGATAAAATATGATGAGATCAATCTATATTATATTTGATTATTTGTTCTCACTTAACACTCCTCGATCCTCGTCACAGCAAAAGTAAGATAATTTTAGGGAGCCCAAGATACGCATGTTAACTAAAGGGTATTTTATTTATAAAAAAAAAAAAACTAATGAGTATTTTGTAATTTTACTTTTTTTCTTAAAAAGGTTCTCTTTGATCTCCGTAAAAAGTTAAAAGAGTTCATAAACAAGAGTTTATTTGAAAACAAATACGAGTATGGCAACAAAGGTTGACTCAGTTAGTAAGGAGTCAACTCATAACCCACAAGGTCGTGAGTTCGAATCCCGCTGCCGATGTGAGAGTCTTGTTGGTAGGCGATCTGTAAGTACCTCTCTAAGCATTCATAGAGCCTTAAGGCCTGCCCTGGCCTTGGTGAGCTCCCAGGGCCCAACTCACCTAAAATTTATATCTACCAAAAAAAAATACGAGTATCAATGCCCTTACAAAAAAAAAATATGAGTGTCAATGTAATAACGCGACAGATAAGAAGGCACTAAACAAAAATTTATATTTGAAAAATATTAACACTTTAGAATTTTATATGTACGTAAATTGTAATGATGTAATGTTAGTTTAATATTTCATGCAAGTTTGACTGGTTTAATGATACATTCAAATTTCTTATTTAATTTTTTAAGTTTTATTTGTTTAAATTAAAAAAAATTATGGGGCGTTTGGTATGAAGATTTCCGAAGTAGAGTAATTTTGCGTTTGGTCTCGAAAATATTATATTCCCAGGAGTACTTTAATCTCATGAATTAACTCAAAATTAATTCCACTCTAGGGGTAGGATTAGGATAATTTCATGGCATAAAATTATTTTTGCCTACCAAAAATGATTGTATTATCCCTAATTAATTTTTTCTGTACAAACTCCTCCCACTTTTCCTCTTTGCTGCTCAGTTTTAATCTACAAACTCTTCATCTTTCTCATCTATGTCGCTCAACAATAATCTTGAAGAGAAGTAGTTCAGGTTCTACTCTGCGTTTGCTTTCTTTAAACAATTTTATTATTTTGAGAATTATAGATATTGTGTTTTAAAATAGTTTTTTCCTAGTGAATTTATTAATGTTATTTAAAAATTTAATTATGATATACTTATTTTTTTTTATTGTATTTGATGAATCTGCAGATTCTAGATAATAGAATAGAAGATGAGATCAAGTAGCTAATGATAGAATAGAATGATCCTGCAAGAGATATAGGAGAGAAAGTGTAAACTCAAAGAGTAGAGAATGTGAATGTACCTTTCCAAAAAGCTAAGAGCTAATTTATAGACACAAAGATGTTAAGGGAAAGAAGAGTCCCTTGGAGTTCAAGCCATGTCACGGTTATGATAGTTGAGAAACTTGAGGAGTAAGTCAATTTTGTTATCCTTGTCAGCGTTGGAGAATATCTTTTGGGGGAGAATTTTTCTCAATTGATAAATTATTAGTTGAGATTGAATAAAAAGTCAAAGGCACATTTGGAAAAGTATTAAACGTTTCCAAGAATATCAAAGTTGAACATTTTTGAGAAACTCTTATGGTATTTTTCTCATGAATTATTTTGGAGAACTTCTACAATTGATAAATTATTAGTTGAGATTGAATAAAAAGTCTAGGGCATATTTGGGAAAGTATTAAACGTTTCCAAGAATATCAAAGTTGAACCAATTAAACACAAGATTGTAACATTTTTGAGAATATTGCAAAATAATTATAAGACTATTTTATCTCATCTAAACTGATATTCTTATAATCCTTGGAATCATATTCTGCCGAGAATAAAAGAGTAATCCGTGTATTTGATGAATGGAAATGTTTTATAGTAATGAAAATTAATTTATTTTGGACAAGATTCGCATATGAGAACTGGACTATTTATTTGTAATGTTTAAAAATGATAATTAATTTTGATACATATTCAAGTCCAAATTCAAGTATGGGATAAAAAAAAACTTTGAATCCAAGTACGAAGAATAATATAGTTACTTATCCATATCTTACTCAAACAGTATCAACATTTTTTTCTTTTTATGGTTTCTTTTGTTAATTAAAATCTATTTTTTAAGAGATGATTATAATACCATAAGCCATAAGAGTATGTCTAGGGTTTAATTCTTTTTAGAAATAAAAAATTGTTTTCTCGTCAAAATCATTGTACACGTGAATTTCTTTAGGTTTTAAAATGAATATCTATTTGGTGTGGTTGCAATTGATTGAAGTTAGGGTTGATCGAGTGGTCCACTCCACTCTATTCACGAGTCGTATCATGACAAATAATCGATCCAGCAATCTTTTATTTGTCCTTTGTGTTGCATTATTTGGTGGATGTCCCAATGTCATATAACATATGTATTGCATTCAAATTCTTCAAATACATATTATATCTTTTTTTTGCTATAAATATTTTTTTATTGGAAGCAATGCAATTATGTTCAAGGCACTGTCGTCAAACATCTCTCTCAACAGAGTTTGAAAGTAGCGACCCCATAGTGTCTTTCGGGGGCGCTCCCATCATGTTTCACTCCTTAGACTCAACGAGTACTTGGCTTCCCACGATCAACATCACCACACAAACCCCACTAACCATCACCTTCTTGGGCGGTTGGTTCCGTTGGTTTGCGGATGCATCCACTAATTCTAGGTTTTGTTGGAATTTTATCGTTAAAATTCATATGGATTAACATTGATTATTTCTAGATTTTTTTTATACTGATTAAGTAATTTAATTTAGTATTTACAAATGAGAACATATCTGAGTCTATGTTTAAATGTGTGGTAATCAATAATGAGTTAGATTATCCAGATGTCTACTGGCTAAAGACCCCAGCCAGCTCACACCTGAAAGCTGAAATGTTTGTAATTATCTTATTAAATTACTAATTTAGATATAGAATTATTTTGTGGTGGAGTTTAAATAACATACTTTATAGTCATATATTAGTCAAAGTACACTTTTGGTCCTATATCTTTTACTCAAATCACAATTTAATCTCGTATCTTTTTTTGTTACAAATCGATCTCATACCTTTTTATCAAGTTACATAATTGGTCTTATATCTTTACAAAATGTTCCATCGAGACTAAAAGTCGAACCTTTTGCAAAGATAAAATACTAAATCTTCAACAAAAAAGATATCTTACCAAAAGTGTACATATATTTGAGGAGCGTGTCAAGTTTTACTAATTTAGATATAATTATTTTGTGATAGAGTTTAAAGGATATACTTTACAATCATATATATATATATATTTGATGCATGAGTTTGTTTGATTTTTATCTAATACTTATTTTATTATTTATATAATTTATTTAATCGTTATTTTGCTTCAGGTTCCTCATGTCTGAGCTCGCCATCCATTCACCCTCCTTCTTCATCAAGAGAAGTAGTAATAATGGACATGAGTATAACATTGCGTTTGAGGATCGTCATTATGTGAAGTTAGAAAGAGATAATATCAGTGGGCTTAAGCATTTGGCTGCAACTGGGGATCATACAGATTCTGACCTCTTGCAAATAAGATTCAGTAATACTCATCAATGCCTTAGCTGGAATAATTCTCTTGGTAGTGTCCTCAAACAAGCTTCTTCAACTTCAAACGCCTTTCCAGCTGCATCTATCTAGCTAGCTAGCTAGCATGTTAATGATGGATATAATAAACTGATCGATGTTTGTTTGGGTTCGCTTTAATTTATATATCTTCTGAATTAAGGTGCAATCTTATATATATAACCTATGCTGTTATATATTACCAAGCAAGCTTATTAGTTATTACTATTATTTAATGAAAATAATATGGGCCACACTTCTCATGAGAGGAGTTTGGTTTTTCTCAAACTTTCTTTTCTCTCTCTTTAAATTCGCTCTTGGTTTTAACTTTCATTTTTTTTTTATATTTATTGGAAATAAGGAAATATTTAAACTTTTAAAGAAAATATGATACAGTTATGATCCGATACTAATACAACAATATGATGCATTCTTGAATTTTTTATGTTGATAAATAAATCTACTCCACGTATTAGGGACCAATTTGAGACTTTGGCCAATTGTCGAAGTTGAAGCCTTTCATGGGAGGCAACAATGTTATGGATAACTTGATCCATAAGCACGAGACAGCCCATGCAGTGATGCAGATACGGTCTATAAGCACGAGACAACCCATGCAGATCAATTGGCCCATTCAGTAGAGAATGCATGTGATAAGAGAGCACCGGTTTGGCCCCAAATATATTAAAAATTGCTGATAATTATTAAGGTCCCCAAATACATTAACAATTTTACAAAGAGTTAAATGAGTCCCCCCCTCAATTTTTTGTTTTCCCAAAACGTGAAGCAGGTGTCAGGAAACTAAAATGTCACTGTCTGTCTCATTCTCTCCAATCTATCATATTATTATTTAGGTTAAATTGTCATTTTGGTTCTTAAACTATGGGATTACTTTTATTTTGGTCCTCAAATTATCTTTTGCTCTGTTTTGGTCCTCAAACTATGGGGCCAGTTTCATTTGGTCCCCAAACTATTTTTTGTTCCGTTTTAGTCCTCAAACTTTCACATTTGTTTCATTTTGATCCTCAAACTTTCACATTTGTTCTGTTTTAGTCCTCAAACTTTCATATATGTTTCATTTTGGTTCTAAAACTTATAATAAGTGATTTTGCAAGAAGGGAGAGAAAATTTTTCACTCTTTAAAAGAAAAATCAACCATAAATTTATTTCATTTGGGTCCTCCAGTATATAATAAGTGATTTGGGAATGAGAGATAGAAAAATTTTCAATCTTTAAAAGAAAAATCAACCATAAATTTATCTCTAGTTTGTGACTAAAAATAAAGATTTTTTTTTCTCACTTTGTCAACTCGCTTATTATGATAATATAAGTGAAAAAAAAATCTATTTCAACTCTTTAGGTTAAAAATAACAGTAAAAACCGAGGTAAAATCACATTTTGGGGGACGAAATGGAACAAAAAATAGTTTGAGGACCAAAATGAAACTACTCCCATAGTTTGAGGATCAAAGTGAAACAAAAATAGTTTGATGATCAAAATGAAACTAACTCCATAGTTTGAGGACCAAAGTGAAACAAAAAAAATAGATTGATGGCCAAAATGAGAGTAACTCCATAGTTTAATGACCAAAATGACCATTTAACCTACTATTTACTAAGCAAAGAGATAACACATCAATAAATATGGAGGCGGGTCCTCTATAATCAAATTCTCTATAGTTCTCTAGATTTTAGTAAATCTAGACTGTCTGATTGATCTGGCCATTTACATTCCGCCACGTCACTTATAAAGCAATATTTTTTCCTAACACATTAGGGCTTCTTTCTTCTTCCATCTTCTTCGTTCCTCCATCTCCCTTCACCTCCGCCACAGCCTTCGACATCCGTGCATCTACCTAAGTCGTCTTCTGCATCATCGTCGTCGTCGTTGTCTTGGGCTTCGTTCCCACAGATAATTCGGTCAACACCACTGGCGATTTGGGAAAGACGAAGTTCATCTCTCCCTCTCACTCCTCTCCATTCGATATTAGGAGAAGATGAATTTTAACAACTGAAGCAAATAAAATTCCCATATTCGCTTCTAATTACAGTTATGCTATCAGTTATGTGAAATTTCAGCTTTGGATTTTCTCTTTTATTTGGTTTAATTTTGTGTGATTTTACGAAACCAACATTTCCTGCAAAGTGCTTGCTGGCCTCCAAAATCTCATCGTCATTAACATTTCGTACAACAAATTCTCAGTGCGTATTCCCGAGACGCCTTTCTTTGCAAAGCTTCTCCTCGGTATGCTCACCGCTAACTGGTCGTTTTGCTTCTCCAGTAACCAATGCGCCGGTGACAACTCAGGTATTCATTCAGATAGGCTTGTGTGGCTACGGTGGTGCGTGTGTCTTCCTCTGTACGTACGTCGAAGGTAGTGGCGGAGGCGAAGGAAGATGCAGGAACGAAGAAGAGGGAAGAAGAAAGAAGCCCCAACGTGTTTTGGTCTCTGAAGAGAAGGAAAATAAATTGGTCTAGAAGTGACATGGCGAAATTTAAATGGTCAGATCAATCAAATTGTCTAGATTTACTCAAATCTAGAGAACTGCAGATAATTTAATTGTAGAGGATCCAATTCGAATAAATATTGAGGGCATAGGTAGCACATAGGTAAAAGAGGTGGGACCTGGTTTGTCAGAAAGTTGGGAAGAATATAGTTATATATATGAATGAACAAGCAGAAGAACTAATTAGGACGATCAAGGGTTGGGTTGGGTTTAAGATAAGTTGGTTTGGCTTGATAATTTATTTCGAGGGTTGCGTTAGGTTGAAAAAATATTTGAGTTAACCTAAACTTATTCAAACCATACAGTGATGCGTTGGTTTGGATTGGTGATTAGTGGCCGGGTTGGTCCATACTGTTTTTTATATTTCGTATATTTATTTATTTTTAATCTGGTCCTCCACAATTTATTTTTAAGTAGGGATTATCATAATATCCAAGTCTAATGGGAACCTGAAATTCTACCTAGACCCAAACTCGACCTCAACGGGTTCAGAATCAAGTATTGTGTATCCTACTCATAGTAATAAATATTTATTTTTATATGTAAAAATATAATACTTTAAAACTTTATATTTTGAGAAAATATTAAATTATAAAGATAAAATATTAAATATTTCATACATCTTGAAGTAAGTACATTCTTATTTATGATTTATTTTTTTATAATTAATAATTATTGATGAAAAAATTTATGAAAATAATTTTTTGCTTAAAAACAAATATTATATTTTAAAATTTTCTCCGACTTTGGGTCATTGTATGAGAATTAGACTATTCAGCGGTTTTGAGGATGAAGATTGATTTTAATACCCGTTCAACGCGGTTCCGGGGATCATAGTACCCTACGTATACCCATATCATACACATGATCATCCTTATTTTTTAGAACTAAATTGAGAATAAAAATCTATTAATGAACCAAATTGAGAAAATAATATTATTTGAGAAATAAAAATATAATTTTAACTAATTAAAAAATAAATTTATTTTTATTTTTGTTTTTACGGCTAACGAGTTGAGTTTGGATTGAATGGAATCAAAATCTTAATTAAAACCTACAACTCAACCCAAACAATAACAAAAACAATTTCTAACCCAAACCAATTTATCAATCCAACCTAACCTAGGGCCTGTTTGGGAGCCTCCCCATCTCAATCCAATCTCATCTTTAGATGTTGAGATGAGATGATGCTGTAATGGGATGAGATGAAATGATGTATTGGTGTTTGGATGATTTGAGTAAAATGATGTTAAATAGGGTGTGAAATTATATAAAAGGGTATGTAATGATTGTGGTTAGGTGAAATAGGTTGTTGGATTTATTTATTTTGTATAGGGGTATAAATGGTAAGAAATAATGAAATGAGATTGAGATATTGAGATGAGATGAGATGATAGATGTTTGGTGGTGGGTTGGATGAGATGATGTTGAGATTAGATGCTCTTGGAAAGCGTGAGGATGAGATATTTTTGGATGAAGGGTTTAGGGTCCATCTCATTGGATGAAATGGTGGACCAAAATGAAAAAAAAAACTAAAATTATTTTAAGATTACAATTTAGTCCATAAATTTGATTGAATCGGTCCAATTAATCGATCCCTAATATGTGTAAATGATAACTCGGGGACCGTAGAAAATCCCAACCATCAATAATCGAGTCTATTTATGAAATTCAACGACCAAAAAATAATAAACAATAGTTTCGGCACTAGAATGCAAATAACATGAAAATTATTGTAAACATACAATTTGGTCCACAACTTTGTATCGATCCAATGAATCGGTCCATAACTAATATCGTAGTTTGATAAACAAAATAAGACCAGAAACAGTTTTATTACTTAAACGAAACTAATCTCATAGTTTAAGGATCAGACTAGCAACAATGCCAACAAATGGGAAGATAAAAAATTATTTTAACTCCTTTTAATTTTAAACAAAACTTCATAAAATATATTGAAAAAAAATATGGATTGAATTGTATAATAGTAGAAAAACATATAGGAATGTTGCAGTTTGGAATAAAAAATATAACAAATATTTTGCGGACCAAATTGAAACTCATCTCATAATTTGAGTAAAAAATCTAACCATAAATAGTTTTATGACTGAAACAAATAGAAGAACATTGAGACAATAAAAAACAAAACAACATTACAATTGTTTGGCTACCCATGATTCGAACCAAAAAAATAACTGACACGTGGAAACTTTTGTATTTTCCCAACCAAAAAATAACCGTTATTTCTCCATTATCCACAACGTATAATCATCGGATGATTTTGGACATGAATATAGAACAAAAAATAGTTTGATGACCAAAATGAAACTAATTGCATAGTTTGAGGAAAAGAAACTAAACAAAAAATAGTTGGCTTAAGTGCACTTTTGGTCCCATAACTATGACAAAGGTTTCATTTTGGTCCCATAACTTTTTTTGTTGCAATTTTGGTCCCATAACTATGACAAAGGTTTCATTTTGGTCCCATAACTTTTTTTGTTGCACTTTTGGTCCCATAACTATGACAAAGGTTTCATTTTGGTCCCATAACTTTTTTTGTTGCAATTTTGGTCCCATAACTATGACAAAGGTTTCATTTTAGTCCCATAACATTTTTTGTTGCAATTTTGGTCCCATAACTTCTCAAAAGGTTCCACCGTTAGTCCCATGGTGAATTCCATTTATATTTAACCGTTAAGTATGACGTGGAATAGTAACTAGGATCATGATGTGGCAAAATAAGATGAAGTGGACTGAAATAGGAACTATATGCAACATATTAAAACTTATCTATACCCAACCACCATATATACAAAGAGTGGTACTAACAGGGACCAATCTGGTCGGGAAGAAGAGACTTCAAGCAGAAAGCACCGACGAAGTCGATGGGATCCTCAGCCAAAGTCGCACGACCAAAGCGGCGGCGACGACAAATCAGGAAGCGGAACGAGGAAGAGGAAATCCCGTTGAGCTGACGAGGAAGAGGAAGTACCACTCTTTGTATATATTGTGGTTGGGTATAGATAAGTTTTAATATGTTGCATATAGATCCTATTTCAGTCCATTTCATCTTATTTTGCCACATCGTGATCCTAGTCACTATGTCACGTCATACTTAGCGACTAAATATGGATGAAATTCACCAAGGGACTAACGGTGGAACCTTTTGAGAAGTTATGGGACTAAAATTGCAACAAAAAAAAAGTTATGGGACCAAAATGAAACCTTTGTCATAGTTATGGGACCAAAATTGCAACAAAAAAAGTTAAGGGACCAAAATGAAACCTTTGTCATAGTTATGGGACCAAAATTGCAACAAAAAAAGTTATGGGACCAAAATGAAACCTTTGTCATATTATGGGACCAAAAGTGCACTTAAGCCAAAATAGTTTTAGGAGCCAAGGAAACTGAGCTCATAGTTTGAGGATCAAAATGCTTATAAAAGTGAAGAGAATATTGTAACGAGAATAGAAGAAGATTGTAACTTAAAAAATAATTTAAGGATTCAATTGTATATTTTACTCAAAACAAATAGAAGAATATTGGGACTAAAAAAAATAACAACATTGCAAATGAACAAAAATAATTTTTTTTTAATTAAGTTAATATAAATATATATATATATATAATACAATATATAACATTTCTATATATATATATATATTTGAGAATTGAGAATAAGAGAGAGATGTGTGTGTGAATTGGCCAAAAAAAAAGATGTGTGTGTGAAGGAGAGAGAGAGAGGTGTAGGTGAAAAAGGAAAAAAATTAATAAGAAATGATAGATAGAGAGAGAAAATTATAAGTGTAATAAATGAGAGTATGTAAAATTACTATTTTGCCTAATTGTTCTTTTTATATTTGCATTAGAGTATAGGTAATTATAGGTATATGAGTAAGGATAGTTTAGTAAATGTAAGAGAAAACGAAATGATGTTGTGAATGAGATGATGATGTGAATGAGATGAGATGAGATGAAGACTCCAAAAAACACTCAACCATTAATGTTTATCCAATCTTATGATGAGATGATGATTGAATGAGATGAGATTAGGATTTGCTTGCTCCCAGGCCCCTGTTAGTATAGTTAGTAATTAAAGTCCCACATTGGATAAGTTATAGAATTGAGAATGATATATAAATGATTGTTAAGTCATTTATAATAATTGAATTAAATATATATATATATATATATATATTATATGTGTCAAAGATGGGCACTTGGGCTTCTGACCAATAATTAATTTTAATTATTATTGTTTTTGAATTGATTAATTAATTCGAATTATAAACAGAGAAGTGTCCATTCATGAACATTCATTATTTACAGAGAATTCAGTTTAATCCTGAAGAGACATGATTGTTCACTTTTAAACAGATATGAATGTTCATTTATGAAAGGTTGTAACCTGTTATTTATGTTAAAGTCTGACAACCCTAGTAAACACCACTAGAAGTAGAGTTGGCATAGCAGGCCCAACTTGTGTGTTACGTCGGACTCGTTTACCCACACAGGTTTGAACCAGGTAACTTGTAGGTGAATGAGGTTACTTGTAGACAACCCAAGTATATATACCCTAATTTTTAGGGTCAGTTTTAGTTATGTCTTCAACGTTTGTGTTGTGTAAGTTATGCTCCCGGCGTTTTACATTGTTGTCAATTATACCCTAATCTCAATTTGTTTGGTCCAAAGTCCTATTTTGGTCCCTCAAGTTTGCTCAAAGTTTTGTTTTGGTCCCTAAAGTCTCCGCCGAACTTTTCGGGGAAATACACAACGACTCCGACAACTACGAAAACTCCTAATCTAAGGTTTTTTTTTTGCCTCCTGAGTTCAATGACGACCTCCATTTTGCGAAAAAATGACTGGCAAGATGCCGAAAAATTACATAGTCACCGAAAAATTTACATAATCGCCAAAAATCATATTTTCGGTCATTTGTTTGCAAAATGCAGGCAGCCATTGAACTCAGGAGGTAAAAATACATTGGATTAGGAGTTTTCGTAGTCGTCAGGGCCGCCATGTATCTAGCCGAAAAGTTCGCCGAAAACTTGAGGGACCAAAATGAAACTTTGAGCAAACTTGAGGGACCCAAATAGGACTTTGGCCCAAAACATTGAGGTGAGAGTATAATTGACAACAATGTGAAACGTTGGGGACATAACTGAAACTTACTTTAAACATTAGGGGCACCAACAAGTCTTTTGCCTAATTAAAATTAAAAAAAAAAACAATTTCTCCTAATAACTGAACCCCAATGAATAAAGATGATGCTTGTTTCATTATGTTAATAGTCCAGTTTTATTTTTTTATATAAAAAAAGAGTTTGCTGATCCTTTCATTTTTTTTGATATATTAAAAACGGTGAAGAAGTAAACAAAAGACGAACGTCCATGAGTCGTGACTCTAGGTGGAATCCGGGCCAGTGTTCTGGACCCTGTGACCCCTAGCTAGAGTCATGACTTGGAGGACGTTAAAACTCAAATGCTTTATCATCATTAACAGAAGAAGACAACGAACCATAAAAAAACATTAATATAAAAAGAAATAGAAGACTGAATGGTCTTGATGACTGATAATGGATCTGGCTTTGAGTTCCTTCAGACCGCTCCATTCCTGCAATTCCAAATAGCATTAAGACCTACCAGAATGGTGAGCCATGCTTCCGAGTACCGATCCTTGTAGTGTTTCCATCGGATAATCCAGCTCGTCAACCAAGTGCGGAAGGTGTAGTTCCTGAGGTGATACATATAAGTAATTGGTAGCCCAAACCAAACAACTCTAGCAAAAACTACAGAGAAGCAAGGTATGCAAAACCGAGTCATCCGTGTTACCACACATAGGACATATGATTTTTCACAGCGCAGGTGATGACAATTAAGATTGCAAAAGTGGGGATAACATCATTATAAATTTCCAAACAGTCAGCAAGACTCTCATTGAGACTTTCATTTTCCAAAAATCTTTCCATGAAATTCATTTTGAATAGTTTAAGATGGTTTGTAAATTAAACCATCATAATTTACCACACCTTATTAATTAAAGTCACAATTAATGATTTAAACTCTTAAATCACTTCATCTCACCTCACACCATTCTCAAACCATCCTCTTAATCACCACTTTGTTCACGTTCACTTACAATATTAATTTATTTTATATTATTGAAACAAGATATGGATAAAACTTAGGTTAAAGTGCAAATTTAGTCTCATGTCTTTTGTTCAATTCCCAATTTGGTCCTATATTTTTTTGTTGTATTTTTAGTCCCATATCTTTAGGTCAGGTTTCAATTCGGTCTTATATCTTTGAGTCAGGTGCAAAAGTGGTCCCATATCTTTGTAAAAGAATCAATTAACGATTGATCCTTTTGTAAAGATATAGGACCAATTCTGCAACCTAAGCAAAAGATATAGGACCAAAAATGATATGGGACAAAATTGAAAACTTAGCAAAAGATATTAGGTCAAATTTAAACTTTGACCTAAAACTTAAAAAGATCAGGGAGTACATATCCATTCCCCTATAACAAGACAGAAACAAACTCGAAAGTCGAAACCATAGACAGACCATAATTAGCAAGATCATGATTACAAACAAACAAAATATTACAATAACACCTTCCTTTTCCTGCACTATTTTCACGTGACACCAAATTTTAACAAAGTAGCATTAATTTTCTTTGGCATATATATATGAGGTCTAAATTTGTTCTCACTTAGCACTCCTTGACCCTTGACACAGCAAAAGTAATATAATTTTAGGGAGACCAAGATACGCATATTTAATGGGTATCTTAGAATTTTATTTTTTTTCTTATAAAAAAAAAAGAATTTTACTTTTTGATATCGGTAAAGTTAAAGAGTTCATTTAAAAATATTTATTTGAAAACAAATACGACTGCCAATGTAAACGGTAAAGACGAAGACAGATGTATAAGAAGGTATTAAACAAATATTTATATTTATATATAAAAAATATAAGTATTTTTAAGAGATTATAATACCATAAGGATATATATGGGATATGGGTTTGATTATATTCAGAAAAAAAATTGTTTTCTGGTCAAAATAATTCTACACGTTAATTTCTTTAGGTTTTAAAATAATATCTATTTGGTGTGGTTGCAATTGATTCAAGTTAGGGTTGATCGAGTGGTCCACTCCACTCTATTCACGAGTCGTATAATGACAAACGATCCAGTAATCATTTATTTGTCCTTTGTACGTGTTGCATTATTCCAATGACATATCACATATGGATTACATGTAAAATTCATATGAATCTTATAGAAAGAATGAAAATAGGGTAGCGAGCTCCATACATTCAAATTCTTCAAATACATATTGTATCTTTTTCTTGGTTTTCTATAGGAATTTTTTATGGGAGGCAATACAATTATGTTCAAGGCATTGTCGTCAAACACTAAATATGAGAACATCTCTCTCAATAGAGTTCGAACTTTTATTATGTTTTTGAGACATTAGTTTCTTCTGTTAAACTCAACTCCGGTTGATTCACATAGTATATATAAAAACAAAATTTTTTTTTTAAATTTTACATCAGTTTTCAATTTCATCCCCAAAGTTTGTTTACGTCAATTTTGTTCTCATAGATTCGTTTTGGTCGATTTTATCTTTTGTTCTAACTTTAACCAAATACTAACAACAGATTTTATGTATATGGCTAAGACATGTAATGTAAAATTAGTAAAAAAAATAAAAAATAAAAGTCAAACCCTAACTCATTGAAAAATACTTATGATAAAATACGTATTTTTTTTATTAATATATTAAAAGAAGTTAGTCAAATGATAAAATCGAATAATCAACCAAATATGAAATTTTAAGAACAAAATTTAAAATTGATATAAAATTTAAAAACAAAAATACTTTTACCTAGAGAGAGAGATAGATAGAGATGCTAGAGAGGTCTATAAATACAAAGCTAGAGGAAGTTGAATTATCACCCACACATATAGATAGAGATGCTAGAGAGGTCTATAAAATTCCGTTCGGGCTGTCGCGTCGAAAAAATTGGGCTCGGGTCGACCCAGTTGAAAAATTGGGCTCGGGCTGGCCCGGTCGAAAAGATTCGGCTCGAGCCGGCCCGATCGGAAAAATTCGGCTCAGCTCAGCCCGTCCAGATCGTAAAAATTAATCTCGGGCCGACCCGGTCGAAAAGATTCAGCTCGGCCCGGCCAGGTCGAAAAAATACAGCTCGGCCCGACCTGGTTGAAAAAATTCGGCTCGGCTCGGCCTGGTCATAAAAATTATGCTTGGGCCGCCCCGGTCGAAAAAATTCAGGTCAGCCCAGCCAGGTCGAAAAAATACGGCTCAGCCCGGCCTGGTCGCAAAAATTCAGCTCTGCCCAACCTGCTTAGAAAAAATCGGCTCGGCTCGATCGTAAAAATTAGGCTCGGTTAGAAAAAATTAACATATTTTTATTGATTTATTTGTGTTAATTAAATGATTAATTTGATATTGCTTAATCTTTATATTAAAAAAAGTCAAATTTTCTTAATTTTCTAAACAATGTTAAAATGAGGTAAAATAGTAAATTGACACTAATGTCATAACTTAATCCATCAATATCCTCTACTTCAGCTTTTTGATAATCCAAACAAGGGGAAAGGTTGAGAGGATTAATACCCCCCCCCCCCCCTCTCTCCCCTTCCCTTCCCCTCCAATCTCCTCACTTTCGTCCCTCTCCTTAAATCCAAACAAACCCTTAAGGTACTAAAATGGAATCAGGTCAAACCAGAGGATACCAAAATTTAATTTAGCCTGTTATAAAACTACTTTTTCTTTTGGTACAAGGTGTAATAAATTAGATATAGAACTACTCTCATTTCATAATAAAGCAGCACACACAACACTTCATTTATTATTTTATTAATACTACATGAGTCGAGAATAACATACTGACCCTTTAATTTACAGTTTCTTACAAAGTGCACCACATTATTCATTACTTATTAATCCATGACTACCCCTGAGATAGATTAACTAAGCAAACCAAACAGCAATGCAAGCATGCATGCATGCTACTATACTAGCTAGGTTTAATTTCTTCTTCTCAGGAATATATAATCACGTACATAAGACTCAATCACACCACCATTGATATACCAGAGGTTTCTTCAAGATCCTTCACGAACTTGAACACGAGAGGGTCATCAGCTTTAACAACCAAATGCTTGAATCCAGTGCTATTTCCATTGTTATCCTTTTCCTCCTCAATCCCCACTTTTCCACACAAAGTATATTCACCAGTACTCTTACTATAACGACAAAACCGAAGATAATACTCAAACTTGCTAGAATCAGAGGGCTTGATGTAAAAAAAACCGTCAACATAGCTAGATCCAAAATCAGCACGTTTTCCCAACAGAACAGTCAAGCCTATGCTTGTTGAATTCACGACGCTCCATTGTTGCTCTAGTGGTAAATGCTCGAAAGATAGAGACAAAGATGTGGAAGTGGAGATACGAATGGGCTTTTTACTCTTTTCGTCAGACGCGATTCTCACTGGCCATCCACGAACGTACAAGGCAGAGACAATAGCGAGTGAGGACTTGAATCCTTCTTGTTCCTTGATTGTGGGAGTCGGTATGATCACTCTGCCGCCGATGCTTTCTGCCGGCGAAAACAAGTAATAGCTGCCGCTAATGATGGTTTTGCCGGTGGAATCGAGTACAGGCTCGGACTTAGCGGCGGCGGGGGTGGTGGTGAGGGCAAAGAGGATGAGAAAGAAGAATGTGAGGAATGATGGAGTGGTAATCTTCATTGTTGGATGGTATTCTAGCTAGACTCAAAATATATGTTGCTTGCTTGCTAGGGTTTTGTTGTGAAAAATGAGTGGCTCCAAGATATCATTTTATAGAGGAGAGGTGAAAGAATATTCTAAACTAGGGGCTTTGCGTGCCCGTTGTATTTAGAATAAATAAGAGACTAAATTGTTAACTTAATAAAGAAAGAGAGACTAAATAGTAAATTTTCTCTTATTTTTAATTTCATAGACTATAGTTTTAAACATGGACGACCAGAAAGGGGTGGAGCCATATAATATAAGATATGCTTTAGGGATAAGGATAATAATGGATTCATGCATGCATGGTGATAAAATGTATGTAAATTAAAAATGGAGTCTTTGAAAGATAATTAATAGGTTGATGATTTGATCCTAAAATATTGAAATATACAATTTAATCTCTAAAATATTGAAATACGCTATTTATTTCTAAAAATATTTAAACAGTATACTATTTAGTCCTTAAAATATTAAAATAGAACACTATTTAGTCTATGCAATGAACAAATAAGTTTATCTATTTTGATCTTTCAGAGACTATATTATGTATTTCAATCTTTCAAAAGACTGAGTTATCAACTTGGTGATTTTCTAGACCCGGATCTATTAACTCAAACCAATATTTTTCAAAAAAAAAATTTAACATTGAATCCTAACCCAAATCCAAACCTAAATCCAAACAATAAAATAAATAGGCCAAAGAGTAATTTTGGTCCCTTATTATTTGGGTAGATTGCAATCCATCCCTTATATGTTGTTGTTGCGATTTTGGTCCTCCAAGTTTTCTAAAAGTTTCACTCTTTAATCCCAACAACTAAATGTGACAATATTTTTCTCGTTTCAAGTTCGAATGCAATGAGTTCCGAGTTATATGTTGCTTTTGACGATTCTTTTCTTTGTTTAGGCCGTCAGCAAACAAGATCAAATTGGGTTTCAAAAATAAATTGGACTTCAATAGTTAGGGACTAGTAATGAAACTTTTAGAAAACATTAAGGACTAAAACCAAATAAAAAATATTGAAGACCACAATGAAATATGTGGTAAATATTAGGAACCAAAACAAGATTTTGGCTAATAATATAAAATGGTCCTTATCATAGCTTAATATAATTCCACGTTTTCTACCAAAAATGGTCCACATTTATCATAGCTTACGTACTCTCATGAACAACCACTTGGTCCTCCATCCTTAACACGCGACCAGATAACAATTATTTATCCTTACTTTTCAAGTGTGCAGTAAATATTTATGGTCAAAACTTCATTTGGTTATCAAACTAAAAGATGAATTATGTTTTGATCCTTAAACTATTATTCAGTTTATTTTGGTCTTATAATTTTTTTGTTTGTTCTACTATTAGTCTAAAATGTGATTATTTCGTCTGATTTCTGTTGTTATCTCTAACCTCGACAATTAATATAGATGACCTCTGTCTCATACATATTTTAATAAGTGAGTTAGCAAAAGAACTATAATCCTTTGATTTTCTTATATATAGTCACAAATTACAGATAAATCTGTAGTTGATTTTCTTTTAAAGAATAAGGTTTTTTTTTTTAATTTCTATATCTTTCCTTATTAACTTATTTATTAGGATACATAAGAGAAATCATTCAGTCCATATGTTCAATTCTAAGATAGTTAACAACGGAAACCAAATAGAATAATGCTTTGGATGTACTGTTTTCTCTTCTTGCAATATAATTCCACCTTATTCACCAAAACAAGAATAATGCTTTGGATTAACAAAGAAACAAGTAGAAAATTTTGAGGACTAAAATGGCACCAAAAAAAGTTTGAAGATAAAGTTGAATTCACCTTATAATTTAAGGACTAAAATGAAGTTTGACTAATTCTTCATTTACATGTTATGTAAAATATTATTAATTTTATTTGTTCCATAATAATTGACATTATATTTAAAATATATTAGTTTTGAAATTAAAACAATTGACTCAAACTCATTGAGACCAGTTTCTGAAACAACTTTTTAAAACAATTGTTTCATTCTTTTATCTTTAAAATATTTTTTATCAAACAGAATTTTTTTTCTTTTTGTTTTCTAAGATATATTTTTTAAATTAATCTATTTTTTTTATAAAAAATAATAATAAAAATCAAATCGAATAAATCTAGTATTATCTATAACAAAACAATGTGGACCGCAAAAATGGATCATGAACTACGTTCGTTGTGAATTCTAATTAATTTTAGTGTCACTAATTCGATCACTATCGATCGTAAATGCCTTTTATTTTGTTGCATATTAGCAAGTATGACTATGAATTGAAGATGAAAGATTGTTAAGTGAGAATAATATAGACCAGAGTAGATCAAATATGGTGTCACGTGAAAAAAAATGCTGTTAGTAGAGAACAATGTAACATTACCAATTTCGAGGTCATTTCTCAATTTCCCATTTCCCTTCACGTTTCACTGTATGAGAAGATAAGAATAGATCTTTTAGTTTGTATATATAATATATATTTTTTGTTAACTCCTTTGTCGTGTAGTATGTACACATTACATCTTATATGGTTTTACCCTTTTTGGTCGTCCTTCTTTTTTAATTTTAGGCTAAACTTTAATTAACTAATAAAAAAATATATAATTGTTCATATTATAATTATAAATTAAATAAAAAATTATAAAGTGAGTTGAGAACGTGGGTTGTGCCTCTCTCTCTCCCTATCTTTCTCTATAACGTGGGAAATATCAAAGTTTATTTTTTTAGGCAAAAACCCCACTTGGGTCCATAATGTTTACTATCAATTTCATTTTGATCCATAATATTTGTGTACCCGTTAGGACACGTAAAGCCTCTAGTATATATATATATATATATATATATATGGTGTAGATTTCAACTGGCAAGAATTTAAAATAATTATCATATCTTAAACATTAGGTGTCCGTACAATTAATGTATACTATGGATGATAAAAACCATCAACGCGAGGTCAAATCCCAAAAAGTTTCTGGCCAAAGTTTATTCTCTAGCTTTAGTTACTTTTTATTTTAAGGTTGATGCATTAATTATCGTCATGGATGTGTGCAAAGTGTAAATGAGACTTAATTTAGTGATAAAATAAAGGGAGTCAATATTTTTTTTAAGGACAAACAAATCTCATATATTAAAGTTAATTTCTATGATAGGGTCAAAACTCAAACCCTTTTAAAGAAAGGGAGTCAATATTTTTTTTAACTATAT
Source organism: Chamaecrista fasciculata (assembly GCA_003254925.1). Classification (NCBI taxonomy): domain Eukaryota; kingdom Viridiplantae; phylum Streptophyta; class Magnoliopsida; order Fabales; family Fabaceae; genus Chamaecrista; species Chamaecrista fasciculata. The sequence continues at coordinate 47,573 of QANZ01011344.1, forward strand.
ATATCATCAACATACAATATATATATATATCTTGTATTAATATTATTAAAATAAAATTCAAAATATAGTAAGTAAAAAAATATTTTACCTTTATTTTTAAAATTATGCCCGTCTATTGTCTTAAAAAATAAAAGTAATCTTCCTATATATGTTGTAAATATTTAGACAATTTTCTTCTCAACATTATTTTTATTATTGTTAGAATTTAAATTTATTAACCCAACAACGTAACATCAATATTATCTCTCTATTTTTTTTATGAAAAATGAGTTAATAATTCTTTTGTAGACATTATTCAATCTATACAATAATATAATCTTAATCTAGATAAATAATTCAAAAAATATATTAGAAAAAGTAAATAAATTCAATTTATTAAATTTAAAAATTGAGATATTGAAAGATGTGGGAGATATTTCTATATATATATATATATATATATATATCATATAATATGTATAATATTTGATTGCGAAAAAAGTAGGACTCATTATATTTTATTATATATATATATATATCTTATATTATATGGCTCCACCCCTTTCTGGTCGTCCACATTTTAAAACTATAGTACAAAATTAATAATAAGAGGAAAATTATTATTTGATCCCTTCTTTTTTACTGTGTTAACGATTTAGTCCCTCATTTATTTTACATACATATTTGCGTGCTCGTTAGGACACGCAAAGCCTCTAGTATATTTAAATGTAGGGGCCACTTATATTATATATATAGAACAATTCCACAAAAAATTCGATTGTCTCATCAAATCAATTCTTTCTTATCTCTTTCTTTAATTTCTCTTTAATTCATTTCAAATAAAAAGCAAAAAGAAAAGAATTATTGCCATACATTTCGAATGGTAAAAAAGTTGAGGATGATGCAGCTACTGTCTTTTTTAAAGCATTGGCCATGCATAATATTTGATTTTGTTTTTATTTTCGTGTAGAACATGTTTTGTGTTAGACTAACTTTTGATTAATGATCGTTTAATTAATTATGTGTTAATTAATTAATTAATTGTTAATTAAATGGGATTATTTTTTTATAATGTCAATCATTTTTGAAATGGTCTCAAGTCTGATATGATAAGTTGTGATGTGTTTACCATGCCTTATCTCTCTTTCCCTTAATTTGTGGCTTTATCAATTTATGGTTAAAAACTTCATTGCACTAATTTTCTTTCAAGAAACTTTGCCCTAATTTTTCTAAGTGAAACAGGGAGCAGTTGTGCAAGAAGCAAAATAGTGGCTCTCTTCTTATCACTCTAACCTACTTGAAAGACATCAAGCCTTACAAAGGAATATCAGAGTTAATTTGTTACATAGAGAGAGCACAAACAAATTACAAAGCACACATACAGTTATACAACAATAGCTAAATAATACTATACAAGGACTAAATACAATTCTATTATGCATTCTCCTCCATATACATATATTATTTACACATATATAATTTTGTCTTTTACTTGGTTTGTGGCTTTCGATTTATGTGCCTCTGCTTCCATTTACTACGATCAACTCGATTCAAAAAAATCTCATCTGCAATTGCAACTTGATCCAGTTTAAAAAATTAAGAATTAATGATCTTCACTGTACCATTTCTCTTATGAATCTTGGTCGCATCTTCCTCCTCCTCCTTGCTATTATTATTAACCGATGGTGATTGTAATTCCTCATGGAGCAGTAGTGAATCCAAGTCTATGGCTACATGATCATGTGTACATGTGTGATCAAGATTTTCACACTCATCATCGCTTAGGCGCTGCCTTTCGAACTATGAATCTGTGTAACCCATAAGTTCCTTTTCATGATTTCCATCATCCCTACCACTGACCCTATTTGTAGGAGTGTTAAGTGAGAGCAATATCAAGTATATATATCAACAATTGATAGTGAAGAAAATGAAAGATGTTATGTCAAAATGGAGTGTCACGTGTAAATTAATGGTGAATAAACAAATTATTTCATCTTTTTCAGAGTGGTCCCTTGAGACACAAAAAGTAACTATGTATCTCTGTTGTTTGATTTATCTTCCATTTAAGGTTAATAAACTTTTATATTTTTCAAAATAGTTTTTGGGACACATTATAATAAGATTGATTTCCTACAATATATGATCATAATTAATTTAATTATTTTATTAAATATACCAATTGAAATTAAATCACAAACATACTTGACTATTGATGTTTAAAATATTATACTTACTGCTAAATTTAATCAATATTTTACTAAAATAATTATATTTATTGCAATTATATATTTTAAAGAAAAAATATTATAGTTAGATTATTATATTTTGCTATCATAACATACTGAATAACTTGCCTAAAAAAGTTATAGTTTTATTATAATTTCATAAAAAATAAATATTTTAATAATTTATTAAATTATTTATTGAAACTAAATATTAATTATTTAATTTATAAATTAATTCATGGGAATATTCTTCAAATTATTCAAGTTTACTTTCAAAATTTCATTTAAGTAGTTGTATTTGAATATGGGTAGGACTAAATTGCATTTATTTTCCAGATTTAGGATTGATATGTAATTATCTCCTTTTTCTATTTTCTGAATTACATTTTGACCCCAAAAGGTTTTTGTAATTTTTAGTTTAGTCCTTAAATATCATGATCTAGTGACTTCTTTTGTAAATTTTGAAACTATTTGGGGTCATTCTATAATTTTTGCAAAACTTATGCAAAGTTTATGTTCTTACCATCGAACCACACAATTTTAGGACTAAACTGCATTTTATTTTCCAGATTTAGGACTAATTTGTAATTTTATTCTTTTTCCAATATTTTTTGTAATTACATTTTAACCCCAAAATTTTGTTATAATTTTCATTTTAGTCCTCAAATATTATGATCTAGGGACATTTTTGAAAATTTTGAAACTATTTGAGGGCATTTTGTAATTTTTGCAAAAGGGCTAACAATTTTTCGTTAAATCATGACGGAAAATAACCACAGGGTACCAATAAGTGCTAACGGCGCAAACCTTAGAGTACCAAAGTATCAAATTTTATCTTTCAGGGTACTTAAGTGAATTTGATCCTAACCACAGGGTACCAAAGTGCATTTTACCCTAAAAAAATCTATCATAATTAAAATTTTTAAATAAAATTAACAATTTTATCAAGAAAATATGATTTTAAAACATAATGTCCATAATTCTTCAATTAATAAAATAATCTAAAAAAGTTATCGCTCAAATTATAACTGACATAATTAGATAGGTTTGACAAAAATAGAGATGAGAAATGGAAAGAGTTTGTAGAATAAAATTTAATTAGCTAAGTTGAATAACGATAATTTAATCATTGTAGATGGATCAAAATAATCTCATCCTATGGAGATAAACTTATCTCACCCCCTAGGGTGGGATTAAAAAGTGGTCATTTCATAGGATTATATATGCTTCTCCCGGGAATACAATATTCCCATAACTAATTTTTTAATCTGCATATCAAACGTAGAATTAGCCTATGTCGGAGCTCATATAATTTGAGGACAAAGTGTTCGGAGGATCCATGGTCGACGACAGTGAGGGAAGAAGAAGAAGAAGAAGAACTGTGGTGCTTGATTGAAGAACCTGGGTTCCTGTTATTTTGGGAAAAAATTGTTTTAAATCCTAATTTATTTATTTTTTCTTACATTTTAATCCTATTATAAAAAGAAAGGAACTTAATTAAAAAAAATAAAACTTTTAGGGAATGTAAACCATTTTTTTCTTTTATTTAAAGAAAAAACCGGATGATGGACTAACCGTGAAACTTTTTGGAAACTTGAGGGATCAAAACAGAACTTTGAACAAGCTTGAGGGACCAAAATATGACTTTAGCGTAAATTTTTTATAAAATTACTATTATACCCTCACTTATGTGGCACTTAACAGACTAAATAAACAAAAATTTAACAGAAGGGTGTTATTTGCACGTAATTGAAAACTCAAAGGTTCTATTACACAAATTGAAAACTCAATGGGTGTTATGTGCACCCAACCTAAAACTCAGGGGGTTTCTGTGCATTTTGGCCATAATATAATGATGATTTCTCCACCACTATGTTTAATGCTTTGTCTTCTTTTCTTTCCTCTGTCTTTCATTTTGACTAATGTAATTAGAGTTCCTCTATGTTTGTTAAAGACTATTGTTTTGGACCATTCTTGTAGTTTTTGTTCTGTCTTTCATTTTGACTAATGTAATTAGAGTTCCTCTATGTTTGTTAAAGATTATTGTTTTGGACCATTCTTGTAGTTTTTGTTCTGGATTAATTTTTACTTTGTTTGGTTGCTTTTAATGAATTTCTCTCTTCTATTAAAAAAAATCTAAATTTGTCCAAATTATATATTCTATAGTTCATCCTATTCAATTTCACCCACAATCACAACATGGTTTTATAGCTAGGCTATTTATGTGGTACAAGTAATCTTCATTTTCTATTCACCATTAATTTACACGTGACACTCCATTTTGACATAGTATCTTTCATTTTCTTCACTATCTAGTGTTGATATATATAGTTGATATTGCTCTCACTTAACACTACTACAAATAGGGTCAGTGATAGGGATGACAATTATTTTGAATAATTAGGATACCCAATTATATCCGTCTGAAAAAATTATCTGATATCCGTCGGATAACAAATATCAGATAGGTTATGGGTAGTAAAAATCAAATATTTTTCGAATATTGTGCTGATATGAATATTGCCCTCGGATACCCTATATCCGTCTGAAATGAATTGATGGTTAAGGTTATCTGATATCCAATACCCTA
>QANZ01011353.1:0-17483 GCA_003254925.1 Chamaecrista fasciculata
ATTTTAATTCTCTGCTGGGGTATTGTTTTTATGCCCAACAATATATATATATGACCAACTTCGTTTGTTTAACCATAAAACGAACATGTTTTTTAGACTCGATTTAACTTTGTTTAATTTGGTGACAACTTCAACTAAATAGAGAAATATTCTTCAAAAGAAATTTACAGATCTAGAACGAGAAAAATTCATATTCCGTAGTTTGGGACTAAACTGAATTACTATGAGAATTATATGATCAATTCTAGCATTCTAAAAAATAAATGATCAAATTAAAATGAACTTTGAGGTAAATATATAGGACGTACTAATTATTTGAGCATTCAACCAAAATAAAAAAACTTTTACACTTTGTTGAAAAATGTTAAATAAATATTGAGAAAATTTAAGTGAACATTTATATTTATTATTTTTTTAATATTTTTGATGTCAAAAATATAAAATATTGATGAATATATGTTTATATTATTAAATATGATTTATTTCAATACTTTTCACTTTTCAGGTCTAATTGACCGAGTATAGGATTTATTAGATCTTTAATTATGTATAAGTTTTGAGAATGAAATTAATTTTAATACCCGTTTGTACTCAAATTTAAATGGCTAAAGTGAACTTTTGGTTTCATAATTTTGGCAAAGGTCTCAATTGGGTCTCATAACTTTTTTTTTGCAATTTTGGTGCCATAACTTTCTGAAAATGTCTTACCGTTGGTCCCAAGCTGATTTCCATCCATTTTCTGTCGTTAAAAATGATCTAACATACTGAGTTGAATGATGATGTGACAAATATGGGTGAAGTGGATTTAACGGTAGATAACTGATAGAAATTAGCTTGGGACCAATGATAAGATGTTTTCAAAAGTCATGGGACCAAAATTACAACAAAAATAAGTTATGGGACCAAATTGAGACATTTGTCAAAGTTATAAGACCAAATTGAGATCTTTGCCAAAACTATGAAATAAAAAATACACTTTAGCCAATTTAAATCTAACTAAAAATCATGAAAATATATTCATATCTTATTCATGTCCCAGTTCGTTTTCGTTTTGATTATAATCTGTTTTGATTATAATCATAATAAATATGTTCGTTTACGTTTTTTTCCTGATTCAATTATAATCATGATTTTTAAATAATCAAACACACTCAATTACACTTATACCCCTATACATAAACCTATAATTACCTATACTCTAATACATTCAATCCCCAATCACAAAGGGCAAAATAGTCATTTACTTTAAAATTGGGTCAGTTTGTAAATATACATTTTTGTGTTTGGGCTAAAATGTTATTTTACCCAAATAATTTAGAAGTGAAATTGAAATGTATATTTTCTTCATTGTCTTCCCCCCTCTCTCTTCTCTCGTCTCTCCTTCTCTCAATCTATAGAAGAATTGAATCGCCAGTGTGAGCGGAAACAAGAAGCAGAACCGAACCGAATGCGATTGCAAGTGACAAAATAGTGACCCGATTGGGTTTGACTCGTCGAATCCAAGCCGGGGAGATGCTAGATTCGAAGAAGATGCAGATGAACCGGTTTTCCGGGTCGGAAGAATTAAACCCACAAACTCCATTGTTGGACTGACAATCTCTGCAACTCAAAAAGTAAGGATCTTGCGATTCATCCCACTCTACCTCAATCCCCAAACTCAGAATATTGTCGAGAGACCCCAGTCGTCTTTTTTGACATCAAGGGTCGGAGTCCGAAACAGAGTGATGAACAGATCCAATATTGAAGAAGGAAAGATGGGTTTTTGAATATATGTGGGGTTCTTAAAGAAAATTTGCAAATGAGATAGAATGGATTTATTCATGTACGGGTAAAGGAGTTTATTCATTCGTTCAAGAGAATTTGAGAAAACTTGTGGGGTTTGATGAATGTGATGAGTTAGAGGAGAGAGAATGAGAGAGGAGGAATTGGGATCGTAGTGGAGGAGAGAGAAAGAGAGATTGCTGATGGAGATGAGGAAATGAGGAAATGAGGAGTGGATTGACAGAAAATTAATGGATTATGTGAAATTGAATATTTATTTCGGGTACGCGTGCGTGCAAACTTTCTCTCTCATCTACTGCGAAACGGTGCACCATTTTCTTCGCTGGTGCACCGAATGTCGAGCAAAAATATATATTTTAGTCCTTTTGGTACACCATTTCGTAAGCCAAAATTGAACCGGTGCACCGATTTTGATAATCATCCCCCCACTTGCACATGAAAATAATCAAGATTTCACGCTTTTCAAGGCAAACAGTAGCATTTTTTATTTTTTTTGGAAGCAACAATCACATCCAAACACATCCAACTTTTGGCCAAAAAAAAAACAATCACATCCAAACACATTTTGATTATAATAAAATCACACCTTACTTTTTCCAACTTTTTCTTCCATTTATACCCCTATACAATTTATCAATTTCCTTACCCTTCTATCTATCAACCATAATCATTACATACCCATTTTAATAATTTCACACCAAATAATCAACAATCATCCAAACACCACTATAAAAATAATCAACTTTGATTATAATCACACTGTGATTATAGTTCATAAGTCATGTTCAACAATTCTAAACAAGTATGGAGTGATATAGTATGTGTGCAAGAAAAATATGGGCTTGTTTTTATTACTTTTATATATTGTATATAAAAAGTAATTCTCCAAAAAAAACAAAGACCTTTATGGATATTTATTTTGACGGCGTGATGTCGTATTTCGTCAGAAAAAATGTGTCACAAATTATTATTTTTTTTTTATGAAGTGTCACAAATTATTCTACGTACAAATATGTATTGTGATAAATATATTTCTAGAGAAATATTGTATTACGTTGTGAAAATAAATATATATGAAATTATTTTTTAAAATAGTATATATATATAACCTATTGAGCTTTATCCACTCTAGTAGATTGTAGATAAAGCCCAAAGGCTAACATCCAAGTCTTGAGCATTAGCCTAAATTATTTCTGATAAAATAAAAAGACGAAATTATTAATTAAATCTGTTGCAGTGAATTTAGATTGTCATGGAGCTAGAGTAGATAGAAGAAATTTTGCTCTGCATAAGAATACAAATCACCTTAATTTTAATTTGTTGTTTGTAACTTTGTATGTATGTGTTGCTAGTTGCTACTACGATTGTATTACATACAATACAAAATGACAAATATGTTACTTTCAGTTTTTAGTGAGCGCTAGGACAAAATCGTCATATCCGGCCACTGCTTCGTCCTATCTATTGTCTGCACTCCACTGGTATGAGTTAAAATAAGAATATTTAAAATTGACAAGAATTGATAAATGATAACAGTAATGTAAATCAAATTAAATAATAAAATAAGTTGTTGGATTTTAATTTAAAAATATAAAATTTATTTATTTTTGTTTGATTAATAGTGTAGACAAATGATTAATTAAACTAAATCATATATATTTGTCTACACTATTAATCAAACAAAAATAAATAAAAACACTTACCAAGAAAAAATGGTTAATAGTTTAATTAATCATTTGTCTACACTATTAATCATATATATTTGTCTACACTATTAATCAAACAAAAATAAATAAAAACACTTACCAAGAAAAAATGGTTAATAGTTTAATTAATCATTTGTCTACACTATTAATCATATATATTTGTCTACACTATTAATCAAACAAAAATAAATAAAATATATAATATATATATATATATATATATTTATAATTTTTCTTGGTAAATATAATCATATAACATATATACATATTAGGTCTACACTATTAATTTAATTTAATTTAAGTGTTGGATGTTATATGATTATATTTACCAAGAAAAATTATAATTATATATATATTATATATTTTACATATAAAAACACTTAAATGTGAAAAAAAATGGAGAAATAGTGATATATTAGGTCTTTTTTTTTCTGTTTTGGCCAAATAGTGATATATTAGGCTCTGTTTGGGGACACCCCAATCCTAATCCAATCTCATTCAATTTTAATCTCATCCTAAAATTGGATGAACAGTACTGGTTGAGTGTTTTTTGGAACCTCCATCTCATCTCATCTCATCCACATCATCATCTCATTCACAACATCATCTCATTTTCTCTTACAATTACTAATCTATCCCTACTTACACACCTTAAATTACCTATACTTTAATACAAATATAAAAAAGAGAACTAGACAAAATAGTAATTTTACATACCCTCATTTATTACACTTATAATTTTCTCTCTATCTATCATTTCTCATCATTTTTTTATCTTTTTCACTCACACATTTTTTCTCTTTCTCTCTCTCACACACACATACACCTCTTTCTCTCTCTCTTTCACACACCCCACACATACTCTTATTTATATATATATATATAATTTATATTAATTTAATTAAACAAAAAAATTATAATATTATTATTTTTTTAGTTGCAATATTTCTCATTCTTCAATCATGCTTGTCTCTTATATTATTATAAAAAGAGTTAGACGTGTTTACGGGCCGGGCCCACGGCTGGCCCGAGACCCGGGCTGGGCTTGGTCACCGGGTCCACTAGGGTCCGGCCGGGCCAAAATTTTTTTTTTTAAAATTTTTATTTATTTATTCTATATATATTTTAACTTATATATATTGGTAAAACAATTAATTTTGGATCAATTTAATGATGTTTTTATCAATAAAGACATTTAATTTGACTTAATTGTTAAAAAAATGTTGATTTAATTAAGATTAAATATATATTTTATGTATATTTTTAATATACAATTGATAAAAATAATAATAGATATGTATTTCTTACAATTAAAAAAATATTTAGTAGTATAAAATATAAAAATAGTATAATAAAAAGTAAAAAAAAAACAAAAAAAAAATTGGGGGTACGCCGGGTTGGGCTGGGTCCATGAACACCCCTAGAAAGAGTAATGCTGGGTCATGAATATTAGGTCATACATTTAGGACCAAAATGAACCTTTCACCACACATTTTATTACAATTTAGTGTTGTTTTGTAATTTTCTATTTGGTCCTCAAACTATTATTTGTTATTTTTTTTGTCGTTGAATTTCATAAATAGACCGCGTTATTAATGATTGGGATTTTCTACAAGGCCCGAGTTATCATTTACACATGTTAGAGATTAATTAATTGGAACAGTTCGAATTTATGGACCAAATTGTATTCTTAAAAATAATTCCAATATTATTTTTATTTTGGCTCATAATCTCATCCACTTGGATTTGGATTGACCCCTAACCCTCAATCCAAAATTTTCTCATCCTCACAATTTTCAATACCATATCACACTTCCCAATATCATCTCATCTCAATATTATTTCAATCAAAACACAACCAAACACCTATCATCTCATCTCATTATCTCCATCTCATCTCATTATTTCCTACCATTTCTACCCCTATACAAATTACAAAAATCCATCAACTTATTTCTACCAACCACAATCATTACATACCCTTTTATATAATTTCACACCCTATTTAACATCATTATCACTAAAATCACCAAAACACCAATACATCATCTCATCTCATCCAATTAAAAAAAATCTCATCCCATTCATTTGGATGAGATTAGATGAGATTGGATTAAAATTAAAGTTCTCCCAAACTGACCCTTAATTAGTTTGGGGTGAACTGAAAAATGTGAAACTCAAACCTAGCAAACCATGGGTTGGACTAAAAAATTTATATTTTTTTATTTGACTTTATAACTTATTTTTAATTGATCAATTAAGAATTATTTAAAATAACTCCTCTCTCTCTCAACCCAAAAGCTTCACTCTTCAATCACCAAAAAACAACCCTTCCTCATCCTAGCTACTTTCTTCTCCTTTTTATCATCTCCTCGTTTTTGTTATATCTTGGTCATCTTCTCTTCTTTGTAGGAGTAGAGTAGATGGTTACCTCTCTCTTATTATAATGGAATTTAGCCTCTCTTTTCTCGTGATTGGAGTATTTTTCAACGCTAAAGGTTACGAGCTTAATTTGGTGGAGATTCGTTCACATCTCTCACATAAGATATTTAATTAAAAGTGCTGAAATTTGGAAATGCATGATGATTTTAGGGCCTGTATGGGAGATCATCCTTTCTCATTTCATTTCATTTGGTGAAATGCGATGGGATTATTGAATAGTGAAAATGAGATGAAATTATGTATTGATGTTTGGATGATTTTAAAGAAAATGATATTAAATAGGATGTGAAATTATATAAAAGAGTATGTAATGATTGTGGTTGGTTGAAATAGAATTAAGGATTTTTTTTTTAAATTGTATAGGGATAGAAATAGTAAGAAATAATGAAATGAAATGTAAATAATGAAACGATAGGTATTTGGGTGTGGTTTGAATGAAATGATATGAAATTTTTGTTAATGATAAATTTTTGGATGATGGTTTTAGGATCAAAATGCAAATAACATGAAAATTATTGTAAATATACAATTTGGTCCATAACTCTGTATTGATCCAATAAATCAGTCCTTAAAATGTGTAAATTATAACTCGAGACCCATAGAAATGTGTTGCCTCTTGATGTGATCACTTCTATTTTTATTTTTAAAAATATATATAGTTGTTTCTTTTGTGTTTAAGATGTAAACTTTCACTTAGTTGAAAGGGTGGGTTGCTTCTTCTATTTTATTTTTTTAGTATTTATATGAAAATTCTTATAAAGTAGGCTGATTTAATTAGTTATTTTTCTTTTTGGCCGAAGATTTAATTAGTTATTAAATAAGCCTTGTTAACTCTTCGGATTATATGCTTTTGGCTTTATGTCATCTATACAATGAAGGTTTCTATTGACAGAAAACATTAATTATTTTAAAATACTATGGATGATTTAATTAAAATATTTAGTTAAAACTATCAAAATTAGGGGTGAGCATCCTGACTTCCACCCACAAAAACCAACACAACCCGCAATCACGGACTAGCTTGGGTTGGATTCGCGAGATTGGGTTGGGTTCAAAATTCTTAACCTACACATCTGCGGGTTGGTTTGCGGGCTGGAGGTTTATGAACCCAACCCAACCCGCGAACCCGCAAATATATATAACTAGGGGCTTTGCGTGCCCTAACGGGCACGCAAATATGTATGTAAAATAAATAAGGGACTAAATTGTTAACTTAGTAAAGAAAGAGAGACTAAATAGTAAATTTTTTTTTTTAATTTTATAGACTATAGTTTTAAACATAGACGACCAGAAAGGGGTGGAGCCATATAATATAAGATAAGATATATATTTTTATAATTAATTACTAATATTTATAATATATTATAGAGTAAACTAACAATTTGGTACTTGAAAAATCATTGAACTAACAATTTGGTCACTGAAAAATTGAAATGTATAATTTAGTCCCTGAAAAATCAAAATGATATACTAATTAGTCCTTTTTATGAACTAAATAATATACCGTTTTAATCTTTCAGGGACTAAAAAATATATCATTTTGATTTTTCAGGGACTAAATTGTATATTTCAATCTTTCAAGGACTAAATTGTTAGTTTACTTTATATTATATATATGATACACTTTGTCTAAAAAGTTGAAAAAAATATATTATTTTATTGTTGAAAACAAAAAAGAAAAGATTTAATCCGCAGGTTCAACCTAACCTAACCCAACACGCAGTTTTGCGGGTTGAATTTTATTTTTCAACCCAACTCAATGGAGTGATGGTCACTTTCTTTATCGTGTGCCCAAGTTAATTAGTTAGCAATAGAAACTGAACCACTGCGTCTTGTCATGTTAAATTGATCATTGCAATAGGCCATAACAATTTGTCAAATAAAATTCACACTCAACAAACATACAATTATGAGCCAGGAGCTGTACAATATGTTTATTTTGCTCAATTTTTTTTTTCTTTTCGGATATAGTACATTAGTACTTAGTATATTAATGGCGTTTAATTATGCAAATAAATTATTGGCACACTCAGGAGGCGTTTGATACACGAATTGGAAAAATAGTTCCTGGGTTATAAGCTCTGGACTAGAGTAATCCCGCGTTTGGTACGCGGATTGGAAAATTAGTCCCAAGAATATTGTATTCCCAGGAATAGCATAATTTCCTTAAATAGCTATTTTTTAATCCCACCCTAGGGGGTGGGATTAGTCTAATCCCATGACCTGGGATTATTTTTTCCTATCCAAAATGACTTTATTATCCCTAATTAATTCTTTCTCTACAAACCCTTGTCACTTTTCATATTTGTCATTCTCATAAGTAGTATGAATTTTTATTTTCGTGTTATTTTGAGAATTATTTAAGTTATGTTTTGAGTGAGACTTTTTTAGACAATTTTATTATGTTGAGAATTATAAAGATTTTATCATGAAATAGTATTTTTCTCATGAATCTATTAATGTTATTTAAAAATTTTAATTATGATATAATTATTTCTTTATGATATAGTATTTTTCTCATGAATTGTTTTGAAGAATTTCTACATTTGATAAACTATTAGTTGAGAATAAAAAGTCAATGACATATTTGCAAAAGTATTAAGCATTCCCAAGAATATCAAAGTTGAACCAAACACAAAATTATAACATTCCTGTGAATATTGCAAAATAATCCAAGAATTATTTTAACTCATCCAAACAGACATTCTTATAATCCTGGGAATCTTATTCTTGGGAATGTGATTCCCGGGAACGAAAAAATAATCCGTGTACCAAACGCCCCCTCAATGTATGGACTTTGATCTCTCGTTTATATATTCCAAGTTTTTTTTAGAAATATTACATATATGTATTAGTCAAGGTGTGACATCAATTGTTCCATGGCACATGCTTAGATACGTGGCCAAGTCATAGTCGAACTATGATGCTTAGACGTCTGCTCTAGTACTGTGGGTTAAGGAAATAGAGTTGTTCCCTTACTAAGAGTAATAACTTTTGATCTAGTGGTAAGCGTTTGATCCTAAAAATATGAATTTATATGAAATATATATCTTTGATACTATGTACAAGAAATAATCTCAAATCTTATCTTTTTTAAGCATGTGGTCTAGGATTAATTTTCTCTCCTATATAATTGTTGTATATCTCGAAAGAGTGTTTGGCTAAAAAATATTGTTAAATTTATGCTTTGTTCAATTTCCTTTTTTTTTTTTTGGCCAAAACTTTGTTCAATTTCCTTATTGTATGATTTAGTATCATTTTTCTCATCAATGAATTTCCCTTGGTCTGATGAAAAAATTGACAATACTTGAAACTGAGAGCATTTATGTACTAGTTAGATTCTTCTAGATACATTAATTTCATAATCATAAGAGATTCTAATTCAACCTAAAATATTGATATTAATTGGTAATTGGATCGAATCTTGCTTAAACTAATTAATTTTGTGATCAATAACATAATAAGAATTTTTTATTTTGAAAGACTCAATTCGACTGCTGCCGACTATTGCGATGTTTATCTCAACTTGTCAAATACTTGTTTTTTGACGTTGTTTTAAAATTCGGACCAACCCAATTGGATTTGATGCCTTGGGTATTATTGAATCGATTTGAATCAAATAATTAGACCGTTTAGTAATGGATTTGGAATTAACTCAAACCAACCCATTAAAATTTCGGTAAACTAGTTAACCTAGTGACCTATGTCTCTATAGTATATGACCTATAACCCAATTTTTTTTCCAAGTTTTTTTTTTGGAAAAAAAATAACTGTGACGTTTTTTCCAAGTTGTTTTCTATTAGTTGAAGTTACTCACAGTTATTTTTTAAACGTGTATTTTTGTTAGACTGTAGAGATAGAAAGTTACCAATTATAATATTTTACTCTCACAATAGCTGGATTATCATGATTCCAGAGAGAAAAAAAGAGTTTGTCTCCCAGAGAAAAAACTTCATATAAAGAGCAGAGAAACAGAAAACCCTGTGAGTTTTCTCAATCCATCTGTACTCTGTAGTATAACTTTTGTATATTTGTTACCCCTACAATGATAGCTTTCTCGCTTCCTCGATAACTCCTCTATTTTCCTCATCATTCCTTTCTCTGCTCTTTTTTTTGTTTTTTGTCCCTTCGATTCAGACCCAAAAAAGAAAAATATCTGACAGATTAGCCATAAACTCAGTTCATCATCGTACAATCTCATTCATCTTTTCCTCCTCAACTAAAGACCACATTTTGAAGACAAAGAGAGTAATTAAAAAAGCAAGGGAAGAACATTGGTGGCTAAGTGGCTTATCATCATCATCGTCATCTTCATTCACGGCGTTATATATGTTTAATTTGGTATTAATTTGTTTAATTTATTCACATGTTGTTGTTTTATTTTATTTTTTATTTTGTGTTTTGACTTATGGGGGTCCAATCAGGTGGTGGAATAATAGTCTCTGCCCCATTCGGTGCGCAACAACATTTGACACCGAAGCCTGAAGATATATATACTTACAAAGTGAAGAAAATGGCTGAAATTCCAGATTTGGTAATTAAGCATTTCATGTAATTAATTAATAATATCCCTCGTACTCATCGTACGTATATATGTATGTGTCTCTGGGTTTTTTGTTCATTCAGATCCTTCATAGTTTGTGTTTTTTCTTTTTCCAGGATTCGAGTTCTGGTTTGGAATCCTTGAAATCAGAACCAAACATGGAAACCCAGAAAACATCGGTTGCAGAAAACAACGTAGACGCGTTTCAGAGCAAGTCCGAGAAATCCGACAGCTTTGTGATAGACATGGATGCCTTTTCTCCAGGCAGCATCAACAAAGATAGTAACACAAATTCGAGAATTACGGTGACTTTTCTTTCATTAATTATTTGTGAAATATAGTGGTTACTCATGATAATGTTATCTATTTGGCCAGACTTTTATTTTGGTCCCTAATATTTTTCTTAAGTTTCGTTTTGGTCTACAATATTTTTTTGTTCTGTTTTGGTCTCTAACTACTAAAGGTGTTCATATCTTCTTTTGTTTTAAGTACAAATGCGATGAATTCAGAGTTACAAATTATTCTTGTCGAGTACTTTAATGTTTCTGTCCAATTGGTGTCATTGTTGGGAAAGAAAGTCAAATAGTATTATGAAAATTTGACTTTATTTTTAGACAAATCCAACAATATAAGGACTCATCAAAAGTAATTTGTAGTTTCAATTTTGTCGCATTAAAACTTGAAATGAGAAAAGTATGAATATGTGATAAACTTCATAAAATGAGTGGCCTACTTTTAGGCTTTATTTCAAGCCCTATTTGACCTCATTTGCCAAGAATTAACCTCTTAACTGAGCAAAGAAAGCACTTGTTCGGAGTAACTTGTAACACTGATTTCAGTAGTTAGAATCAATCCTGAAACTTAATAAGGACCAAAACAAAACTTGTGAAATATTAAAAACCAAAAGAGAATTAAAAAATTAAGGACCAAAATGAAACTTAAGATGAATATTAGATATCAAAATGAGATTTTGGGCCATATATTTAATACCGATTGTTTTGCTACACCAAAGTTTGAAAAATGGGCAAAAACACAAATTTCATTTTCAAACTTTACACTAATTATCAATGTCGTCCCCAATCTTTTTCTATTATCAATTTCATTCCCAATGTTTCACATTTTGGTCAATTTTATCCTTTGTTCTTACTTTAGCCAAATATTATCGATAGAATCTATGTGATTAATGATATGTAATATAAAATTGATAGAAAAAGAAACTTAAATCCTAATTCGGATTGAAAAACATGATGCAGTCTGTTGTTAATTTATTAAAAGAAGCTATTCAAAGGATAAAATTGACTAGAATGTAAAACATTGGGAAAAAACTGACCGCAAAAAGATATTGAGGACAAAATTGATAGTTAACGTAAAATTTAGAGACGAAGTTAACATTTTTATAGAGATGTCATTCCATGCAGCAAATAAAAATTCCCACTTGGTCCTACTTAATTACCTATATATTAATGATCAAAATTACTTTAATAATTTCATTAATTTCTTTTTGAATAAAATCAGATGCAAAGGAGTATTTCCAGAAAAGGATGGGGTGATAAGAAGGTTAATGTCCCCACTGCCCTTCACAATTGGGATACTGTCCCTACTGCTTGCTCACCCTCACCCAAACCCTCACCTAAAGGTACGCACCATTGCCTTACAACAAACTTATTTTATTTTGACTAAACTAACAATTTAGTCCATGAAAGATTATTGAGCTGACAACTTTCTCTCTGAAAGATTGAAATATACAATTTAATCCCTGAAAGATCAAAATGATATACTAATTAGTCTTTTTTATAGACTAAACAATATACTGTTTTAATTTTCCAGAGAATAAAAAGTATACCATTTTGATTTTTCTGGGACTAAACTGTATATTGCAATTTTTCAGGACTGATTTATCAACTCAGTGATCTTTCAAGGATCAAATTGTTAATTTACTCTTTTATTTTTAATATTTGTTCTTCGAGAGATTGAGTCACAGAAATTTGAGCATTTCATAGAATTCATTGTTTGAGTTAAATCTAACAGTAGACGCACAAACCAACTACTTGAAATTTCTTGGTGAAGAAAACTTTAATTGAAATGTCCTTGAACTTAATTAATTGCAATATGGATCCTGTTTCGTTGTCTTCTCTTTTCATAGTCATGGCCCCTGAGGACTAAGGACTAAGGACGTCAGTTTCATCGATAAAAGTAAAATGTGGCCATTCCTTAGGTTATGCCCATAAATGTTACATGTTATTTTATCTCATTGCCAACCTGTCCATGTACATTTCAGTCCAAGGTGGACCTATATATCCCTCCCTTACCTTGCCGTCTAAATATAATAAGTAAATGTCTTGATTAGGTTAATTAATTATCTCGTAATTCTTGGATCTTCTTCACTCTTCATGGTTGTAATTAATCAAAGAGTAAACTGAATTGAAAATTATGAGGCAGAAGACAAGACTAACATGTTAGGTTTGGCTGGTGCCTGGTTGAAGAGTAGTTGAAGGAGAAACCTACTCTTTTGAATCTTTCATAATAATGGGGTCAGTTTATATTAGTTAATTGTCAGTGAAATAGGACCATGAACACCAGTCCTATTAGGTAGAACTAGAAAAGATAACAAAGAAAAAACTTCATAATTTACACAATCAAATATAGGAAAGCCTAAAACAGTAAAAATAAAACTTAACACAATCAATAGATTGTTTAATTCTTTAAACACAATATATATGCTCGAGTTTGAATCAAATCATATAGAAAAGATTTTATTAATAAAGTTAAAAAATTCACTTCAATAATCTCTATGCTTGAAGAAGCATAATTTTTAGCTACCAGACGAAAGGAAATTGTTTGAATTTTTTAAAAAAAAAAATAAAGCACTCAAAAGTCAAAGCTCATATTTTTCATTTTATCTATTTTTGTTTTTTCTCAAACTTCACTAACTTTACTTCCTTTTCTTTAAATGCAAAAAATATCTTCTCCCAGTTCAATGTACTTTTGATTGATTCTACAACAAAAGAAAAAAAGAAAAAGGGGGAGCCAATTAATTTACAGAATGGGAGAACACACTTAATTTGAAGGAACATTGTGATTTTCATGATTCTTTAAAATTTTGATGTATAAAGCTTTTGTGAAATTGGGAGGGGAATGAAATTGGATAGTGATGATTCCCATACATTAGGCTTTTCTCTCTAATTAATCTGCCTATCTCTCCCTTACTTCTACTTTAGGAAAATCACATACATGATATAGTATGATACATGTAAAACTTAATTTACTTATTAGTCATGTCCATGTCTAAGAATTTTGAGTAATGAGTGACAAATACTAGCTAGTATGATCATATTAGTTTAGCAATGGTATAATAAGTAATGATTGAAATATATGCAGATGTTGTGGTAGGGTGTGGCACACCAGAAAAGGCGGCGGCAATGGTGACGGTGGGGTCCACTGATCATTGCAGCAGCCCACAGCTTCATCATCAGATCACTATCACTGCCGGCAACAACATCACCACCGCCGCCATCAACGAAACCAAAGGCATAGCTCGCAGAAATAGCTTCAAACGCCCTCTTACTAATTGGGGCTATGACCCCAAGAGGATTCTACTCTTATTTGCCACTTTGTAAGACCAAAAAACACTTGTTTAACTTCTTCATCTCATTCATTAGTACATGCTGATTAATTTCCTTTTGTTGGTGTTTTCTGAATTAGGTCCAGCATAGGCTCCATATTGCTCATTTACCTCACTCTTACGATCAGCAGCAATAATCAAAATGCAGATGAGTCTTGGTTTGATTGGAAGCAACGACAAAATTTGTAGTATAAAAGGGATAAATTAGAATGACATATACTATACATTATTGCAATGTGACTGTAGGGGGAGGAATCTTTGTTCTGTTTAGGAATGGAAGAGAATTAATGCTGAAATTTTGTAATACGACTAGAAAGTCACTTTTTGCTCTTTCTACCTATGTCTTTCCTACATTTGATGTAGTAGAAAGAAAATCATGGGAGCTATAAAGCTATAAATTAAGTGGTATAATATGATGCATTGCAACTAGCCGATGAGTACTTTTTCAAATTTCAGGGACTCACAATGTTTCTTTTCTGTCTAAACAGTAAACAACAACAAGCATATGCTAGCTAGTTCCATTTTATGTGAATTTCTTTTATGGGTAATATAAAAATCAATTCCACGGATCGAAGTACAATTTTTTCTTTTAATAATTCACTGCATGGTCTTTCCTCACGCGTCGCTTATGCTTTGCACTAACGCATAGGCCTGGCGCACCTCACAGATAGAGTTACAAATTTTTTCATGCAGTTTCATAAAAAGTTCTTACTGCCAATAAAGTAAGAAATTGGGAAGTGTCGAATTAGGCTAATGATATGATGTTCTTAATTTCTTCTTAGGTAATTGGACGAGATAAATATTTCAAAACATTCACGTTCTTGACTGTCATTCTTGGGCCTTCCCACGATGATGAACACGTTGGATAAATATTTAATAAATTGACCCGGAACTTGAAACCTTTAAGAGGCAGCATTAGTGCCAATATGGTACTTAACTGCTAGAGTTAAAAATACTACCGCTCTTAATTCTATATTTCAAAATATCTGATGTTTTACAAAATAAAAAAAAACATTAATTATTTTTTTACAATTTTATCCTTATTTATTCTTTCTTAATAATAAATATCTTTTGAAAATAGGAAAGAATAAATAAAGGTAATATAGTTTTTTTATCCTAAATTTTTCTAAGTTTAAGATGAATTAATCATTTTCTTGGTCAGTGTGCATCCACCAAATTACAGCAGATATTGTGAACGGGAGAAAATAATAATTTGAAAAAAAATTTTTATAAATCTGTATTCTCCAAAACTTACGTAACCCATATTTGATAAGTTAATTAATTTTGTTGACAACTTAGACATCATTAAAAACTAATTAGAAAGATATTAATTCTTTTTGATACATATGGAGCGAACTAGACATCAAATTTGAGAGAAAATTTGTAATTGAATCTAAACGAAAAAAAAAATCGCTTCAAATCCTCTGCTAATGTCATCAAAATTTGTTTTGACTAAAATGAAGCTAGGTTTCCGGAAATATTCATTTTGTTTACGTTTAGCTGCTTCGTAGTTCTTTTAAAAGTGTTTTATACTTGACGAAACTTATTCTTTTCTTTTGCAAAGTATATTTATTATCACGAATACATCAACAGCGTCTGGGTGGTGTAGTTGGTTATCACGCTAGTCTCACACACTAGAGGTCCCCGGTTCGAACCCGGGCTCAGACAAAATTTTATTTTTTTCCTTTTTCTTTCTTTAATATTTCACTTTGAATGCCAATAGGCACTTGTGGCTGTGCATATTTTGTTGAAAATCTATGGTAGAGCTGAGGAGAATTAATTTCAGCTGTCATACATTAAATTATTATCATATATAAATGATTGATTGTATGAATATTGACACAATAATTCAATAAAACTTAAGAGTTAGAACTTGTAATATTTGGTGGCAGTTAGCGTACAGTTACAGCATCAAACTCCCCATTGGAAGAATTTTTCTTAAATATAATTGGCAAAAACACTCGTTTGATCCTCAAACTTTGCTCTAATCGTCAATTTGGTCTCTAATACTTTTTTGCGGTTAATTTTATCCACAATTAGGGATGATCATAGGTAGGATATGGGTAGGGTACTATGATACCCGGTCTCGAACCCGAATGTGAGTGTGTATCAAAATTAATCCTCATACCCATATTCGCTGGGTAGTCTAATCTCCATACCTGTACCTAGACTCGGAAAAATTTTAAAATAAATTATTTTTTGTTAATATAATACTTATATTCATCCAAATTTTTACATCTATAACTAGTAAAAATAAAAAAAATAAATCATAAATAGGAATGCATTAATAAAATATTTCAAACATTTAATATTTTTCAATAAAAATGTCAAAGTATTATATATTTTATATATAAAAAATAAACTTATTATTATTAATGGGTATATGAGTTGGGTACGGGTAGAGTACCACAATAGCTGGACCTGGATCCATTAAGGTTGGGTCCGAGTCCAGACTCAGATCCATAGGATAAATTTCAGGGTTTCCATTGGGTCTTGGTATTTTGATAATCTCTATCCCCAATGTTTTACATTTTAATTAATTGTATTCATTGCTCTTGTTTTAACTAGATAGTAATGACATTCTACGTGACTGATGACATATAATGTAAAATTATATTAATAGAAAAAAAAAAACTTAAATCTTAATGGAGATTGAAAAACATGATGAAGTTTGTTTTTAATTTATTAAAAGAATTTAGTCAAATGATAAAATTGACTAAAATGTAAAACATTATAATAAAAACGAAATTGACTGTAAGAAAAAATTAGAGACAAAATTAATAATTGGTGTAAAGTTTAAAAACGAAGAAAAATATATTTTTGCCTAAATAATCCACTGCTCAGAATGAATGATCAGTATAGAGCCTCAGCCAAGTATATTGTACGTAATTAATGAAGTTCTCACTTATTTATGTGTGTAGATTTTCAGCGGATTGAATATTGAATGCATAGTCTCCAAGCAGAGTATCAAATGTGGCACAAGTAGTTCAAAAACAAATAATTATGAACTTAGTATAAGGTACTATCAAGTAGGGGTGTTCGTTGGGTGGTTTGGGCGGTTTAAAATAGTTTTTCAAACCGAACCGCTCGCATCGGTTTGGAGAAAACTCAAACCGTTCGGTTTGAAAAAAAATATCAAACCAAACCAAACCAAACCAATATAATGGCGGTTTTGGCGGTTTGGTTTGGGCGGTTTGACCTTTAATTACTATTAATTTTATAATTAATATAAAAAGTACTAATTTCATAATATCTGAAAAGTAGCAGCACTATGTTCATTAAGTTATGAAACAGAAGACGAAATGAGACTTTGAATGCGAATGGGAGAAGACGAAATATAGATGTTAGGGTTTGGTCTTTCACTGGTTTCAGTTTGGAACTTTGAATG
>QANZ01011353.1:20058-57763 GCA_003254925.1 Chamaecrista fasciculata
GAGAAGATGTGGGAATGATTCCTCTTGCCCAATCTGCTGTAATGGTGAGGAAACTATTGAACATATGCTAATAACTTGTGATTGGGCTTGCAGGATTTGGTTTGGTTGTAATATAAATATGAGATTTAGGGTGGAAGAGGTGAGTTGTTTTGCGAAATGGTGTGAAGATTGGTTGGTAAATAATGAGTTTTTTGATGATGTGGCTAGGTGTTATTTTGGTTTTATATGTTGGCATATATGGAAAGAAAGATGTAGTGTGGTTTTTGATCATTGCATTTTGAATCCTTTTGAAGTTTGTAGAAAAATAAATGCTTGTGTGGCTGAGTTTTTAACTGTGAAGTCACAAGGAGATATTATTGTTGATAATGATGTATTGGTTGATAATAATCAGTCTGGTTGGTCTGCCCCTCCAGTTGGTTGTATGAAAGTGAATGTTGATGGGGCTTTTAATAGTTCATTGAAAAAGGGTGGGGTTGGTGTCATTTTCAGGAAGGATGATGGTTCTGTTTGTGATGGGTTTAGTGGCAGTTGTAAGGGTGTTTCTGCACTGATGGTAGAAGCCTTGGCTTTAAGGAAGGCTTTATATATGCTCAGGAGTTATGATTCTCACAATGCTATTATAGAATCTGATTGTAAAGCTTTGGTGAGTGCTATTTTGCAGGGTAAGTGTGATGTGAATTGGAGGTGTTCTGCTGTGTTAGAGGAAATTGCTGGTTTGCTTGCTATTTCTCCTGGTTTTTCTGTTGTTCATATAAGGAGAAGTTCGAATCTTGCAGCTGATTGGCTTGCAAAGAAAGGTTGTGAGGAGATGTGTCCATTGGATTGGGTGGTGTCACCCCCATCTTCTCTTGGTGCGATTTTAAGGAGGGACTTGGGCATTTTAGATGAAGATATTGGTATAGGATGATAGTGTTATCTGCTGTTTTTTTAGTTTTGTTGTATTTTGGTAAAGGATGATGACAATGATTAGTGGCTGTATTCTGTTTTTTGGTTTAATGAAATGCATTTTGTTCAAAAAAAAAAAATAGTTGTACATTTCAATATCTTCTTCTTTTTATCATTTTTTAAAATAATTCTTTGGCTATTTGGCTATATTCATTCTTGACATCATCGACCCCACCACTAAAATAAAACACTTCAATATTTATCCATGAAAAGTTGATTTCTTCATTAAGATAATAATTCTGGGAACATTATCATTGCTCAACTAGATTCAAATAATATAATTTAAGTGGTCGTTGTCGTTGCTTTTCAAATTGTTTATTTTAATAATTATTATTATTATTATTTAGGAAAGCCGTGTAAAGAAGCAGTCCACTAGTACCACCAAATAATGAAAGTGGGCCCACTTTGAGTAAACCAATAAAACCCACTTGCAATAAAAAATCACTTTCCCTGGGCCCATATACTGCGTTGGGGCCTAAAAAATTAGAAATATCTGTCTAGATAACATCGTCATAATTAGTTCTAAATAAAAAAAAAAAAGATTTTTCTTTTTGAACCAAATTTCGTCATAACGTTTGTTTTTTAGGTAACTTACTATTTGGTTATTTTTTTTTACTAAGTCAACAATTTGGTCCCTCATTTATTGAAAGAGACTACTCAATCACTCATTTATCATAATCGTCAATTATTTAGTCTCTCAGTTAGAATTTGTTAAATTACTTAATGACGTAGACGCTAAATGGTTACATGGTAGCGTTAAATGTCACTTCCGCATCATTGTCACATAAACCAACCGAACCAGACCAACAAACATAATTAATCAATCTAAAATTAAATCAAACCCAAATATCTGTATTACACATGAAGCTTATATAAAGCATAAACTATTGAAGCATTCCCAAATTTCAAACGTAAGTGGTACTAAATTGTTAAATATGTGCACTTAACTGCCAAATTATCAGTGTTAGTAACCGAAATAGGCTACAGGGACTAACGAGTTGACATTTGTAATTTTTAAGGGACCAAATAGTCTATTACAAAAATGCAAGGATCAAATAGTTGAAACGGCAAAAAATGAGGGACCAAATAATAGGTTTCCTCTTTTTTGGCCAAAATTTCGTGATAACGTTAACCCAACGGTGAATGCAATGAATTTGATTCTATACGTTGGCGTGCCAATAGCCACTACTGACACCTCCTTCGTACACGTGTTCTTATATAATTGGCAAAGTGGTTACACCTAAACGATGCCGTAACGAAGTTGGTTTCCGACTTTCCTCCTTTTGCTATAAAAGTGGCCTTGGGGTACTCTTTCTTCTCGCATTTCAATTTCATTAGCTTTCGTCTCTCTCAAACAGCGCAGAAAACTCCTTCAAGGTATCTTCGATTTTCCGATCTTGTTATTGATTCTCGTAGTAATTTCGGAAATTATTTCTGTTTGTTTAGCCTGTGTTAGATCTGGAAGATTTTGTTCTGTTTTTGTTTCGAATTATTTGACCGATCTGCGTCTGATCGTTTGAGTTATTGTTTAATCTCTGTTGTTGTCTAGACTTATCTATTTCGATATGGATTTCATGTGTATGGCGTATGTTATTTTGATTAATCAAATCGTTCGTGGTTGACTTTGATTCACCTCGAGTTTCTTCTTTGTACACCGATTCTGGATTCTTACTGTGATTTTTATTCGATCCTTCAAGGTTGATTCTCTTGTTTTATTTAGAGTTTTTAATTAGATAAAAAGAGCGTTTAGATTTGTTCCTAAACCTAGTTTGCTGGTATTGTTTCTGTATAAAATTCCTAGGCTGGCCCCTTGTTTCGATCTATTTGCTATTGTCTCATCCCTTCACCGTCAGATCTTTTTCAGAACTTCTTCTTTTCGTGCTTTAGTCATTCCTTTTTAAAAACTCTCTTCCTCCTCCTTTCGCTTTTTAATTGCTAGTAGGATTTCTAATCTGTTTTCTTCTCCTTTGTCGTAATCATTATTGTGTTCTGATTTATGAATTTCTTGTATACTGTAGATGCAAATCTTCGTTAAGACCCTCACCGGTAAGACCATCACTCTCGAGGTCGAGAGCTCTGACACCATTGACAACGTCAAGGCCAAGATTCAAGACAAAGAGGGCATCCCACCAGACCAGCAACGTCTTATCTTCGCTGGAAAGCAGCTCGAGGACGGCCGTACCCTTGCTGACTACAACATCCAAAAGGAATCCACCCTCCACCTTGTCCTCCGTCTCCGTGGTGGTATGCAGATCTTCGTCAAGACCCTTACCGGCAAAACCATCACCCTTGAGGTTGAGAGCTCTGACACCATTGACAACGTCAAGGCCAAAATCCAAGACAAGGAGGGTATTCCACCAGACCAGCAGAGACTGATCTTCGCCGGAAAGCAACTCGAAGATGGCCGAACCCTTGCTGATTACAACATCCAAAAGGAGTCCACCCTCCACCTTGTCCTGCGTTTGCGTGGTGGTATGCAAATCTTCGTCAAGACCCTCACAGGGAAGACCATTACCCTTGAGGTTGAGAGTTCTGACACCATTGACAACGTGAAGGCCAAGATCCAAGACAAGGAGGGCATCCCACCAGACCAGCAGAGGTTGATCTTTGCCGGAAAGCAGCTCGAAGACGGCCGTACCCTTGCCGATTACAACATTCAAAAGGAGTCAACCCTTCACTTGGTCTTGCGTCTCCGTGGTGGTATGCAGATCTTCGTGAAGACTCTCACAGGGAAGACCATCACCCTTGAAGTCGAGAGCTCAGACACAATTGACAACGTCAAAGCCAAGATCCAAGACAAGGAGGGAATCCCACCAGACCAACAGAGGCTCATCTTCGCTGGCAAGCAGCTTGAGGATGGCCGAACATTGGCTGATTATAACATCCAGAAGGAGTCAACCCTTCACTTGGTCTTGCGTCTCCGTGGTGGTATGCAGATTTTCGTGAAGACCCTTACAGGAAAGACTATCACCCTTGAGGTTGAGAGCTCTGACACAATTGACAATGTTAAGGCCAAGATCCAAGACAAGGAGGGTATCCCACCAGACCAGCAGAGGTTGATTTTTGCTGGAAAGCAGCTCGAAGATGGACGTACACTCGCAGATTACAACATCCAGAAGGAGTCCACCCTTCACCTTGTCCTTCGTCTGAGGGGAGGCATGCAGATCTTCGTTAAGACCTTGACTGGTAAGACCATCACTTTGGAAGTGGAGAGTTCGGATACTATTGACAATGTCAAGGCTAAAATCCAGGACAAGGAGGGGATCCCACCAGACCAGCAGAGGCTTATCTTTGCAGGGAAGCAGTTGGAGGATGGAAGGACCCTCGCTGACTACAACATTCAGAAGGAGTCCACCCTTCACCTTGTGCTTCGTCTCCGTGGTGGAAATTAAAGTGCTATGGGCAAGTCTCTGTTGATCTGTTTCTGTGGTGTTCGTTTTTATGAAGTTGAAGTGTCTGGGTCCGTTGTGAACCTTTGAATAAATTTGTTTGGTGTTTATGTTTGTGTATAATTCAGTACTGGAATGTTTAGTTGTTACATCCGCTACGGCGGAATGGGATTTGGATTAAATGTCATAATATTTTCGTTTTCTTTTAATTGTTCTTTGTTTTATTATGTTGTTATGATGATTTATCCGTGTGATTGAATCGTTGTGTTTGATGTTTTGATCCGTTGGATTTAAATGTTTGATGTTTTGATGGAGAATGTTGTCGTATCATTGCAATGGTGAATTTGGGTGGCTATTTATGAAAAAGCTCAGCTGAGTTTGAGACTCGAGAGCTATTGAGATTGGAGAGTGGGGGAGAAATGAACTTGAAATTATAGAGGAGAAATATCTAATCTCAGGGCTGAAGCAGGGTCATGCCCTATCGCCATTTTATTGTAAGTTGGTTTTGATATTATCCATATGATTGAATCATCGTGTAGTGTTTAAGCCTTGTCCATTTGATGTCTTTTTATGGAGAATGCTTTCGTTATATCTGCAGTAACGATGAATTGGGTCTAGAATTAGTGAAAGTTAGAGCTTCCAAAAGCAAAACAGATTTGGGGAGAAGTGGAGAAATCTCTCATGACATGGCTGAAAGCAGGGATTATCCCCAATCGCAGAGTTGTTAATAGTGGGGTGAATATTGTTCCATGGGATTGACCATTTATTGTTCTACAATTTCACTACTAGCTGGTCCAAATATCGAATATATTTTCAGATGTTCTTAACGGTATCTAAAAAAGATTATACGCCTAATATGTTATTAATAGATAACAATGATCTTTAATATCAAGACATATTAGTACATGATGGAGAGAGAGAGTCCCAAAATTTGAAAGTATGTCTCAAGTGCCTAGTGTGTATGGACTTGGGCAGCGTCACAGAAACCTGGAAACAAGAAGATGAATTAAGCAGAGTGTAATGAAATCTTGGGCATAGATAGATATAATGAATGTGGAGAGATAGGGAGAGAGTTAAATATATAATGAATGGAAAGAATACTTGGAACAGTGTTGGTGAGGATCAGTCGGAATAGGAAGATTGTTGGCGCAACGTTGACGAATAATTTTAGTTGTAGGGGCAGTTGAAGGGTGGTCTATGAAACATTTGTCTCCCCCCTTATTTTTGTATATATATAGAGGTCAAGTATATATGGTGCCAATTCATGATGTATGTAATGGAGTTATGTCGATCACAATATAATGTATACGGAAGTTGTTTGTCTCAATTTAGATTGTAGGTTGCGCATAGCAGAAAAGAGAACTACCAGGATCTACAATTTCAACCATGACATTGAGTTTCTTTGGATACTCAAAGAAGTAGGCTATCAGATGTTAAAATATCATTATATACTCATGATTTTTTTTTTAAAATTTAGATATTATAAAATAATGTTTTTTATTATATAAACAAGAATAGATATTATTTATAAAGATAGATTATTATTTTTTAAAAAAAAATTATAATTATAAAATAGGCAATTAAACCTTTTTTTTTCTACTAGTTGGAGTCAGTATATATAGATCAATTGAGGTTAATGTATTTTATCTTTACCTATATTCATGGTTCAGTTAATAAAGGACAAATTAATTTTTCCAAATAGTTTTACCAATAAATTTTTTCAAGTCTATATGACTAAATCATTTATTAAAACGTGTTTTAACTATCAACTTTTTTTATGATATGTGCTACTTGGACTTTAATTTCTCTAATCATAGTATGACCACTCATCCAACTCATCATTTCCATCTTAATTACGTTAAATTTTTGCAAATGTTGAGTTTTTGCTACCCAACATTTAATATTGTACAATGAAGCATCTTACAGCCATGTGATAATTTTTTTTAGTTTTAAGTGGTACTTGACCTTCTATTTCAATAAATAACCTTAAAAACCCTCAAGTCCATCTATTTTAATTTGCTTAAATCCTATGGTTTATATTGTATGGATTTCTCCTTTATTTTGTAATATTGTTCTCAAACACTTCAAACTTTTGATTTTTTGTATGTGATAATCTCCGAGTCTCGCAAAGTTTATATATGTCTCCAAAACTTGTCCACATTTCTCAAATTTTTAGTTAAATTTATTTTTGAAATCGTCAACTATGACTATATCATCAGCAAAGATAC
This sequence comes from Chamaecrista fasciculata, assembly GCA_003254925.1. NCBI lineage: Eukaryota > Viridiplantae > Streptophyta > Magnoliopsida > Fabales > Fabaceae > Chamaecrista > Chamaecrista fasciculata. Next base: position 26,621 of record QANZ01011353.1, read on the forward strand.
ATCTCTTAGTGCTGCTTTTTATATGTTCAATGAACACATCCAAAATCACATTAAAGAGATAACTAGATAAGTGTTTAAGGAAAAACCTTGATGTAGGCTTATATATATATATATATATATATATATGATTATAGGAAAATCCTCGATGACTCCCGTTAGTATTCATGTCTTAGAAGAGTTGCCAAAGTAGTTGTTTATAATTTGGCCAAAATATAATTTTTATGACAATTTAACAACAATTAATATATGAACTATATATGTAATTAATTAGTATCTTGAAAAGTTTATTCACCAATCTAATATTTCTTACATTATTATTGATTATTCAGTACAAGAGTGGAAGCATGACATTGACACTTTGCCAAGGGATGGAACAAATTAAGATGGCAAGTCTCCACTATCTCCTTAGCAATAAAAAGAACAAACCTCAGTCCGAAAATTTTTGTTAACGTAAATAGACTTATGGGACTTGAACACGAGAGGCTTCTCCTTCACCACCAAACGCTTCCGGTTACTGTGCTCCACGCCTGATACCGGCGACAAATCGTAGAGGCCGCCGTTTTTCACGGGAACACCGTCGGTTTCATGATCATGATGATCAGCCTCGGTGGTTAAGGCTGAGATAAAGAACAAAACCAACAAAAGCAATATTGGAAGAAGACTCGCCTTCATTGTTTTTTCTAGCTAGCTTGCTCTTGTTGGATTTTGCTTTTTGGTGTGAATAAAGGGAAACCTTGAACGTCAATTTATAGAGATGTACCTGGAGATTAATTTGTGTCTGCTTCAATAACCCTCTAATTCTTGAATGAACTCTAGAATCAAATTTAGGGATCTCAGCTGGCTTAACAATTAAAAATACACAATGGCCAAAAAAAAAAAATTAAAAAATACACACACATAAATATATATATATATATACACACATATGATCTCGTGGAAATATAAAGAAAAGGATATATGGATAGATGCCACCCTAGCTAATTATTAGCTAACACAACTCAATCACATGAAAACATGTCTAAATTATTATTTTTTTTACGTATGGGCCAAAAAAATATACATACTAATTAATGTTTTAAAATTTTAACTAGAGTTATTTGTTTTTTATGCTTTTTTGGCCCAATTTGAGATCACAAATCTGATCTCTTAATTTTCTCTTGACCAATTTTTTTTTATATTTATTTACTTTACATGATTTTTAACTTGTATATATATTATTGATCAAAGGATTAATTTTGAATCACTTTAATGATATGAAAAAAGCAAAACAGAATTGGGGTGAAGTGGAGAAATCTCTCGTCACAAGGCTGAAGCAGGGGCTATTCCCAATCGCAGAGTTGTTAATAGTGTGGTGAATCATGTATAATGTATATGTATTACTCTATGGGTTTGCCTATTTATTGTTCTACAAATTTCACCACTAGCTGGTCCAAATATTGCCTTCGAATCTATTTTCTGATGTACTCCTTAACGGTATCTAAAAAGATTATACGCCCAATGACATGGCTTTTGATGGATAGATAACAAATTTATTAATAGATAACAATGATCTTTAATATCAAGACATTGAGTACATGATGGAAAGTATAAGTACTTATTATGATCTATATTATTTGGGTATGGATTTCCTTTAAGTTATAATTTTATGAATTTCCTAAAATTGCCTCTTATGCCTTTAAACACATTTTTTAAAAAAAAAAAACTGTTTGTTTTACGTTTCTTCTTTATTATTTGAATTGTGAACCAAACATTATCAGTATATAATGAGCTTTATGGAACATGGAAAATTTTAATTTCAGGAATTTTTTTGGGCCAAATACATCAAAACAGCAACACAGAAGCCGAAAAATAACAAGAAGCAAAACAGAAAAGCGAGGAAAAATACAAATAAAAAAAACTACAAAAATACTGAAAAAACAAAATCAATAGCCAGAAGTTGTTGAAGATGATGATCAATTATAAACAAATATATCTGATAATGAGGAAGGAGAATTATGAAAGTAACCAAAGAGGCACATCATCTTGGCTCTTGCCTTTGCAATTTAATCAATTATAAAATTCACATTTTTATTAAAAGTAAAACTACGGTTGCTACCCTCAACGTATGAGGTCATTTTCAATTATATCTCTAGTATTTTTTTTCTCAATTATACCCTGAATGTTTCACATTTGAGTCAATTATACTCCAACTCAACATAATCCAGAATGATTTTTCTTGCCCATTATTTAGAAATCCTCCATTCTCTCAAGATTTTTCTTTCACACGAGTCCCTAACTAATTACAAAATAATCCAGAATGATTATCATATTTAACGAACTGGTCCCTGCAATTAGAAACCACACACAACCTCGTCGGTAAGTTTCGAATACAAAGAAATCGAGCAAAAATACCAATAGCTCTAACTCCCAGCATTAACACACAATCTCCGGTGGCGATAGGGCTGTTCGCAGGCTGGGTTGGGTTAGATTTAGGGCGAGTTGGTTTGGGCTAAAACTTTTTAGAGCCAGGTTGGTTTGGGTTGGGTTTTGGAAAAAAAAATATCTCAACCCAAACCAAATAACGGCGGGTTGGGTTGGGTGAGTTGCCGGCTATTTCAATTTACAAACATTTTTCTTAAAACATATATATACAACTCTACAATTTTTTTAATCTTTTAATTTTTTTGTATTGAATTTTGATGTAAAAGATTTCTTATTATTACAAGTCAATAATAATATAATATAATTGAAAGTCATATATACTCATCTAAATAAAGTAAAATAATAGAGGATGATAGAAACACTCACGACCCCATTAGAATTTAGCAAGTAAAATTGTAAAAATCATAATTCTACTCTTCTCGATAAAAAGTGAAATTGATAAAAATTAAAGAGATTAAATTGATTAATTGAATGATTGACAAAAAAAAAAATTAATTGAAGGTGAAGTCAGCTAAAAGGGAATGATAAACGAATTTGAGTCCTCTCTCTAGGATGTAGCTTGTATAGCCGCTACACTAAATACTTGTTGGTCGTAAATAGACGACTAAATTGTTGTATTAATCAACCTTCGTTGCTTTGGGTCAGGAAACTTTATTTTATATTTCAAATGCACCACATTATTACATTATATTAATCTAAACTAAAATATGGGTTCCCGCATTACAATAAATATATTTTTCACTTGTAATTGCCACGACTATCGATCTTCCTAGGCATATGGAGATTTTTCCAGTGCTCTGTATCCCTTTCAAATGCTGCAGATAGCATCTTGAATCAGTAACAATTTATCCACATATATTCAAAACCGCAACAAAAAAAAAATCAGCTTAAATACACAATTTTTTTTTATACCTCTTTTATAAAACACTTTTTGAACTACTAAAAGTGAAAAAGTGTTTATTAAACTTTTAATTTTGTATGAAAAAACTTATTTTATTAATATTTTAATTCAAAAAATGTGTATTTTTATTTTATGATTGCAATTAAATGGTGCAATATTATATAATTTTTAAGTCTCAAACTAAGGGTAAGTGATAAGTCCCATTTTTCTGTCCTAATTTTTTTTTTATTTTGGTTATCCAATTTCGGCATTTTCAAATTATAATTTTGGCTAGTTTTCATCATTATTTTTAGCTTGGACAATTAAAACGGACCACCTCTCTCTCTCATATGTCATAATGAGTTGGAAAAGAGAGAGAAAAAAAGTCACTCTTTGAAAGAAATTTTTTTTTCTTTTTTAATTCATTTATCATGACATATATGAGAAAAAAATTAATTTATCTCAATTGTACAATAAAAAAACAAACGAAATAATATTTTGGAAATTTGAGGACGAAAACTGAATAAAAAAAATAGTAAATTACACTTTGGTACCCTATGATATTGTTCGTTAACACTTTGGTACCCTGAGCTTTAATTTCGTTAGAAAACTAAAAGAAATTGTAATTTTTGAAGCTATTTTGTAATTTTAACCATAAAAAATTTTAAAAAAAGTACATATTGACTCCCAAAATTTTCATAAAATTACAAATAGGTCCTTGGATACATGTTATTTGGGATTAAAATGAAAACTATAAAAATTTTTGGAGTCAAAACATAATTTTTGAAAATTATAGGACAAAATAGAATTACAGAAAAGTCCCAAATTTTTTTTATAATTTTCATTTTAGTCCCTAGATAACATGTATATGGGGACCTGTTTGTAATTTTTTGAAAATATTGGGGGTCAATATGTATTTTTTTTCAAAATTTGTTATGGTTAAAATTACAAAAATAGCTCCAAAAATTACAATTTCCGTTAGTTTTATAACTGAATTAAAACTCACGATACCAAAGTGTTAACGGATAATACCACATACCAAAGCAAAATATTACCAAACCATAAGGTACCAAAGTGTAATTTATCCTAAAAAAAGTTTAAGAACCAAAATGACCCGTAAGTTTATAGTTTGAGGAGTAAAATGAAGATTTGAGTAACGTACGTGGCACAGTCCTGGGTAGGATCAGAGGAAATGGGAATGTTCTTGACACAAGCTTGACGAAGCAATTGAACTCTGAGAAGCACAAGAGGAGGATCAAGCTTAATCTCTCTGAAACAATCACACACTTGCTTCCTTGATTCTTGAGTTTTGGTCATATCAGTCATCAACAGACCCGCCAAGCAGCATCTCGGGTATGGAGTGTCCGGACCCACTCCACCCAAATACCCCAAACATGGCTCCATCGTCTGCAGTGCCTCGCTGCATGTCACGCATGGCAAGTCATTCTCTCTTGCTGATGCTGCACTCATCATCATCACCATCACCACCATACCCAATATTGCTGTTGATGATGAACCCATATTGTTGTTATTGTTGATTTGGTAATTCCAGTGATCTAGTTATGTATTTATATATTGGTGAATCAGTTCATTAATGCTCTGTATATTATAATATCTGATTTCACTTTGTCTTACATCAACATTGGTGCTTCCTGCATTTGATCTCAAGATAAATGATTTAGATCACAACCAATATTTTTTTTGTTTCGTGGCATTTACTATCCACGAATTGCTGATCTCATCAATGATCACAGTTAATGTTTGGCAATAAATGCTTAGGATTCAATTTAAATGCATCTATTAATGCTGTGAGCAATAAAGTTTTGGGATTTGGATTCTTTGAAAAAAAAAAGTTATATAAAGTCGAGGGGAAAATCACTCTTTTTTTTTTTTGCCTAAAGTAAAATAAAAAAAAAAAAACAGGTTTAGGACTAATCAGGAACCAAAAGAATAAAAAAATGGTCGAATTATACTTTGGTATTCTGAGGTATGAATCGATTTCACTTTCGTACTATTATTTTAAAAGTGACATTTTGGTTATACCTTATTCTATTCGTCACTAGCACTTTCATACTAAAAACTCTTTTTTCTGATACCTCTTGACGGAAGAAAGCACGTGCAAGTCATGTGATTAGTTAAAAACACTAAATCCACCATCTTAAATTTAAATTTCACGATTCAGCCTCTAAAAAACATGATTCAATATGTACTTAAAGGCAGAGGATTTCGTATTATTTTTTTAAATTGAGTCGTGAAATCTGAGTTTAGAAGGGTGAATTTCGTGGTTTTTAACATGCATGTGACTTACACGTGCTTTTTCTGTCAAAAGATAATGGAAAAAAAAGTTGTGAATACTAAAGTGCTAACGACGAATAGAACAAAATACTAAAATGCCACTTTTGAAAAATAAGGTATCAAAGTGAAATCAATCCATGTCTCATGATACCAAAGTATAATTCGACCCATTTTTTTATTCTTTTGGTTCCTGATTAGTCCTAAAAAAATAATTAAAGTACTAAAATGTATTAATTTTATATTTTCAGTTATTAAAATATATAAATTAAATTTTTTGAGATTGAATATTTTTTAAATCAAATTGTATATTTACTCAAACTATAATCCGGTCGTACGAAATTGTCGTTTCTTCTTTTTATTCAGATACATTTTAGTGGTTGACAATGGAGTACTACATTACCCTTAAAAATTAGAACAAAAATCTCAAAGTCTATATATAGGTAAAAAACCAAATCAAATGAGAAGTAAACTGCCGCGTAAAGTATAAAACCAACGCGGCCTTCTTATTAGGCTCTAACCAATCAATTAGTATTTGTTACACAAAAAAGGGCTTTAATTTGGTATACCAAAATTGAAACTTTTATTATTATTATTATTATTCCTCACTCAATCAAAGAAGATAGCCACCAATAACTAAACATACAAACAGCATATTATATGAAAGAATCAGCAATATTATAATTATAATCTAATCTAATCTAATCCCAAGGACTCAAAGAACACTCTTCTGGCAAAGTTGGATACCGTTGGAAATCATTGCAATAGTCATAGATAACAAGGTTTCTCTGAACCCAAGCATAGTCCATTTTTTGAGTATCAGATAGGTGCCAAGCATCATATTGGTCCCACCAATGGTCAGTAGTAGTTGAGACACATGAAGGGTATGGGTCTTCCCAAAGGCATGCGTCCACAGTGAAGTCCTTGTAAGAGGACACAAATGGGGCTAATGTCCAGTCTGTTTTCTCAAGTCCACCCCTTGTGGCCCATTCATCTGCATTCCATATGCTGGAAAATAAGTACATGGGCTTCTCGTTTGGGAAGAAGTTGTTTGGCCCATCATTGTTCTTGAACACCCTTATGGGTACACTATCCACAAAGAACCTGCTTCCATTTCAAATTCTACATTACCAAAAGTGACCAAAAAAGAAACTGACTCTGGGTTATAATAATCTTGCTTTGTTCTGCCTAAAATAGGAATAGGATGGCTGGATGGATATGGTACTTTGTTACTCTATAAAATAATGGCCAAAGTCTTATTTTGGTCTTTCATATTTGCTCAAAGTTCCATTTTGGTCCCTTAAATTTTTTCGTTTCATTTTGGTCCCCCATGTTTGCTTAAAGTTCTGTTTTGGTCCCTCAAGTTTTTTCCATTCTGTTTTGGCCCCTCAACTTTCTAAAAAGTTCCACCATTGGTCACTAACTCTTTTCCATCCAATTTTTATATTAAAAAAGGAAAAAAAAAATTAATTTTTATCTCCTAACAATTTTGCTTTTTTACAAAAGAAAAGGACCTTAATGCAAAAGAGCAAAATTATTGGGAGATGAAAGTTAGTTTTTACCATTTTTTAACGAAAAAAATGGATGAAAATGAGGCAGGAACTAACGATGAAACATTTTAAACACTTGAGGGACCAAAACAGAACTTTGAGCAAATATGAAGGACCAAAACGGAACAAAAAAACTTGAGGGACCAAAACGGAACCTTGAGCAAACATGAGAGATCAAAATAAAACAATAAAAGATTGAAGGGCTAAAACAGAACTTTGAGCAAACATAAGAAACCAATATAGGACTTTGGACTAAAATAATTGTTTACTATTTTTTTTTTTTGGTCAGAAATGAAAATCCTTCATTGAACATAATGGCACAAGGCCATACAACAGGGGAGACCAAGCAAGGCTCATATCTATCAATGAACACAAGGCCTTATGCTCCACAGATCAGAATACATCATAGTATAAGAGAAGAAAAAGCAAACCTAGGCAACACACCTAAGTAGAAAGCAGATAAAATTGGATCTCCTATACAACCTTCAGATCCACTAAAAAACAGAAGAACCAAGAAAACTTGGAAGATATCACAAAGAGGCAACACACCTCTTATCTCTCTATGAGAGAACCATCTTCTTGCTCGTTTCCTTCTTCAATCTTTGCCCCAAGAGTAGATCTGAAGATATCAGCAAATCAAAAGAGAATACCTCTTTCCTATTGAAAGGGAGAAAATATTCCCCACAATCAGCAGAAGAGAAGATTCTCCCGCAACCTCCAAGCCAAAAAAGATAACAACAACACACTACTAGGCACACAGGCTGAAGAAATAAAATATCAAACTAAACCCCTAACAAATCTCCGCCAAAGATACAACCAAGAAGAGAAAACTATAAGCCCAACCTCTGATCAACTTTTAAGAGGATTTTTTTTTTTTTTAAGAATTTTCTTCAAAAGTTGTAGATCTGGACGCAGATTTGTTCTACCAAACCAAGAAAAAGACCAGATAAAGGAAAACCTTCCCTAGAGGAAGGAGGACTAAAAGGTGTGGAAACCAAAGGAGAGAAGGAGAGGTTTCAGACATGCCACCAAAATAATGGGACATAGAAAGAAAAGCCTCTCCAAAACTCCCCTTACAGTTTCCACGACCAACAAAAAACCAAAGCAGCGGAATCAGAAGAAAGGAGGGACTGTGGGTACCAAAGCCGGAGCTGCCGTCGGAGTCGTCCACAGCGACGTCGGAGCCGTCGTCGCCGAAGTTGAAGCCGGAGCCGCCACAGGATGCGCCATGGAAGGCGCCCCCCAACAGCCCCTCGAAGGAGCGCGAAGATCCGGCGAGTTACTCTAGATTCGAAACCCTAGCAGAGCAATTTCGGAGGAGAGAGACGGATGCTCAAATTTTAATTGTTTACTATTTCAAATTGGGTACTTTGTTACCCCTTCTCACGGTCAACATTTTACTCTCACCGACACCTTAGAGATAAAATTTGATTGTACTGCATTTAATATAGGTATTTTGATAACCCCTAGCCTCAAAAGACAACATCATGTCATGTGCAAAAACAACGAGAGAAGTTGAAGATCTAATTAAGCTTCTTCTTTCTTCTAGAGCTTTAATTTAATTTGATGATAGGAAGATAAGAGAAAGATGAAATAAAATGAAAACAACTCACAGTATCTGATGGTTGTTCCAAAGGATGGAATAGGTATGGAATTCCTCAGTGGGGTCGAACCATAGCATGTGCCTCATCTCACGACCACCAATCCCATGTTTGTACACATTTGTCTGAATCAAATAAGGCTGCCCTGTTCTGTTCCCCAAGAACTCAAAATCAAGTTCATCTCTTTCTGGTCCTGCTCCATTCTCCGAACACATCTGCAACATTTTTTTCACTTTTCCTCATCTCTTCTACAAATTCAAACTAACAAAAGTGAAATGCTTGAAGCCCATACAAAAGTATATGTTTAGTCTTCAAATTTAGCAACAATTTTCAATTTGGTCCCTAAAGTTTGTTTTCGGTCAATTTTATCATCAAAGTTTCATTTTAATCAATTTTATCTTTTACAGTAACTTCAATCAATAAATCAAATGTAAGCTTTATGTGACTTATAATATATAATCTAAAATTGTTGAAAAGAAAATATTAAATCCAGACTCAAATTGAAAATGTGAAGTTTGTCGTTACTTCATTAGATAGAGTAAGAAATTGATAATAAACAAATTTTGCAAAATAAATAAAAGGGTAAATTACATTTTGGTATCCTGTGATTTGACTTTATTTTACTTTGGTACTTTGTGATTTGAAACTTGACACTTTGGTACCCTGAAGTTTTAACGGTTAACACATTGGTATCCTCAATTATTTTTCTGTCAAATTTTAACAGAATATTCTACCTATATTCCACCCTCTCACTTGCCACACTTGAACTCATTTTATTCCAACATTAAACTAATAAAAGATCAAAAGGCAGGCAAAGAGAAGCAAATTTCAAATCGTCGGGGTCTTGGCCATTATCATCATAAGCATCGATGTGGGGTCTTGTTTGTCGGATTTAGGCCGAGGTCCATTAAAGAGGGAATATCACCAGGTTCCACGTCTCCTCGAGATGGCATTCCAACGCCTCAATTTGTCTTCCTTATCTCCAATTTCTGTACCTTGTCCCTAAAACATCCATAGTTGGTTGGCATATCTTCCAATTTAAAAGGCAAATCATCAACATGATACAGAGTACTACCCCAGAAGTATTTCAACTCCACATTTTCTGCCTTAACCTCATCGTGGGAAACCTCTTTGTGGGCGTAAACAGCATCAGCCCCAATCGCTTTCGCTAACTCAACCAAGACAGTCTCCGGTTTCCCAATTCTAACCACAAGATCAGACCCTCTTTCTTGAAGGTTCTTGCGGAGGTTCGAGACCGATTCGATTAAGAATGTGGCACGGTATGGCCCAGTCTTATCGAATCCGGAAGAGGATTTCTCATAATCTCTGGGATCGAAGCAATAAACCATACAATGGAAGCTCGACGAATTGCGGCACCGTTGGAAGGGTTTAAGGAAAGAAAGAGGGTTATGGAGAGGATTAGCAGAAATGGTAGATTTCAAAGTCATGATGGTCGCCGATTTGCTTCTTTTGGGCTCCCTTTTGATCTTTCATTAGCTTTAATGTTGGAATAAAATGAGTTCAAGTGGGGCAAGTGAGAGGGTGGTACCAATGTGTTAACTGTTAAAACCTCATGGTACCAAAGTGAAATAGGGTCAAACCACAGGATACCAAAGTGTAATTTACCCTAAATAAAATAACTTGTGGACAAAAAAAAATGCTTTCCGCATTGAATTAACACATGGAGAAGGAACAGCTCATCAAAGAGGCAAAATTTACATTAATTAGTTCATGAGATGCTTGAATTGAATGGAGAGACTTACATAGTATGCTGTTACTACGCCTGCAGAATCACCACCTACCAATTTGAGCTTCATGCTGAACCACCCAAATCTGTACCTTTGTTTTGTTTGGAATCCACATCCTATTTAGACACCTTTTACAAAGTTTATATCAGAATGCACAACAAGTGTTCGATGAAATGCCCATGAATTGAGGTTGTTTGATGTAGTACCTGTGTCTTTGTCGAGCGAGAGGTACCAGATCTGACCATCCTGGGAGGTAGTAAAATGTTGTTTAGACCACATTATACTGAAGTTGTCGTCGAAGGATGATGCTTTAGGCATAGCTGCTTCAGATGAAAAACAATAAGCAATCATGATGATAGCAAAAATGAGAAGAACCTTGGAAGATGATGAAGAAATCTTTGTGTCCATTGATGGTGGGAGTGGAGAACTTGGGATTTACAGAAAGAAGAAGAACCTTTGAAATGGAAAACCAGATGGGGATGTTCATTAAATGGGCAACATTTCAAAATGATTTATTTTTTTTACACATCTACTTGTAAATACTAAATGGCATATGCTATTGTCTTTGATTTGACTTTTCATGAAGCTGACATTTACTTGTTTAATTATGTATATCGTAGTTGTCATATGCAGAAATTCACCCCCAAAAAAGGAAAACCAATATACAATTTATAAGTCCGAGGAAATATTAGAAATACGATGTTAATAATAATATATGCATAACCGACACGGGCATTCCGGGCATTACACAACAAAATGTATTTTCAGATTTAGTAATTTGATCCTTAAATATAATAAATTTTTCAGTTTAGTCATTGAAAGATGAAATTATAAGATTTAGCCTAAAAAATTTGTAACTATAACCAATTTTTTTCTTTTGTAAAGATATTAATTAAAATTTATTAATATAATTTTTTTCGGGTTAAGTCATGGGCATTCCCATTTATCTGTATAACAGTCTAAGCGAAGACTAATCCCATTTAAATTTCAGAGACAAACGGTTTGAGCCTCCCATCAAGAAAACGGCATAAGACAGCAAGGAGATCAAGTAAGACTTAAAAAAAAAAATTCAAGTCTCCTATACAATTATTGATCAGATATACAAAATATTTAAAAAAAAAAGATAAAGAAAATTTAAAAGATAAACTAAAAGACAACACACCTTTAATCCCTGTCTAAGAGATCAAATTTTTTAATTATTTCCTTCTTCGATGTTGAAAGATGTAGAGATAAATGGAGTGTAATTGTTAGAGTTAGGACATTTGGTACTGTTTACTATACTATCAGACAAATAAATTAAGATTTAAAGGATTATGTTTTGGGGGTAATAAATAGGACTTGCTTAGAAGTTATATACTCATATTACAAATAGTGATCAACCTAAGATATATCACTATTTTCTTTAAAATACTTCATTTGTGAGAAAAGATATAACATCAGCTGGGCATGTGAAATTTAGAAGGAGGAAAGGACTATCTTCATCACTGCCAAGAAAATTCTTGAAAAAAATAATAGTTCATTGATGATTGGCAGAAAAATAAAAATATATTTGTTGATGATATTATTGTTAGGAATTCATAATAGTAATAATATTATATTATTATTAGAAGCATGACATGCTTCTAATAATAATATAATATTATTACTATTATTAATTCTTAATAATTCCTCTCTTAAACTGAAATTTTTTTACAAGAAAATTCAGTTTAATTAATAAATCTTCAACTTGTTTATGGATACTGAGAGCTTGTGAGGTAGAATAGTACATCTTTCACATATTGAAATGATGATGCTACAAAGAATTTTGCTAATAGGAGGAACGAATCCTCGCCATTACTTTAGAGATTTGAGATTTGTATTGAATAATTGAAAGAGCTCGGTGAAAGAATTGACTCGAAGAAGATTAGCAAGTGAACGTTACACAAGAAGCGAGAAAAGAAGAAGTGGATCGTTTGTGAGAAACTTACAAGATTTGATAGTTTTTGGAGAGATGGTGCTTCAATGGTTTAATGATGAGAAAGTGCATCATTGAAGCTTCGAAGAAATGATCCATGAACAAGTTGAAGATTTATTAATTAAACTGAATTTTCTTGTTAAGAAATTTTAGTTTAAGGGAGGAATTGTTGGGAATTAATAATAGTAATAATATTATATTATTATTAGAAGCATGAATCTGTCACATCAGATTTGAATTTTAGAGATTTAGTTTGTTTTTGAATTAGTCATATATAGTTAACTAGGGGGTACATGATGTTAGGGATAAGTAGTTACTTTATTTTATTTATCTTTTATTTAATTATGTGTATAAAAGGAATCTGATTTATACCTATCATTATAGAGCTATGAATCAAGAAAAGAAACAAAGTTCATGAGAAAAAAAAAAAAGAAAAAAAATTTATGAGAGCTTCCATGTTTCTTCTTAAAAAAATCCTAACAATTTTGTCACTTAGAAAGCTTGGTGTTTTCTTGAAATCCCATGGTTGAGATTGGTTATCATGTAGGTGTTTCTTTATTTAATTGATTCTATTTCCATTTGACGAGTGCATTACCTTTTTCCCTTTCATATTCCAATTTTTTGACACTCAACTAATGTACCAAACTGAACATCACGGTATAGAGAACAAGGAATGATTTGGAATTAAAGATGCTGTAAGTCTGTCTCATCTGATTTCATCTTCATGTATGTTGAGGTGTATATATATAAGCATATTCTGGGTATCAATTTCTTTTTAAATATTTATACCTTTATGTTTGTAAATGTTGTATATATATATATATATCTATAGCTTATCTTGACTGTGGTTGAGGAATGACCGAATGATTGTGTGTATTTCTAATTCTTGTGTGTGCTTACTTGTATCTAGTGATTGAAGATTTTTATAAAATGGTGACATTTACTTGATCGATGATAATATTTGGAGTTACAACAACAGTGTATGCCCCAAGAAGCATTATCCCATCAAATATTCTTCAGCATTTTTTATCAGAGCTTTGAAGTTATAATGGAGTTTGGGGTTTTTGTTATCTTTTTCATTTATTTCTATTTAATAAAATTAACAGTTCCCAACAGAGCATACAAGACAGTTTGGCCGAGTGGTCTAAGGCGCCAGATTTAGGCTCTGGTCCGAAAGGGCGTGGGTTCAAATCCCACAGCTGTCATTTTGACATGTTTTTACCTTCTTATTTTAAATATTTGTTTGGTTGCCAAACTAATTTCATTTCTTCATATTAATTATTGAGGAGAATAAGGTCACGGAGATAGTCAGATATACTAATTTCGGAATATTTTTTTGCCATTATACTAATTTCGGGAATTAATTATATAAAAAAATGGATTATACACGGTGAAAATAGATAAAATCGTTATTTTAAAGATGTCAAACTATATAAGATTGTAGTTGTGTGATTAAATGATGTGACTGTCACTTCTTCAGTAGTTTATCATATATTAATGGTTATAAATCATTAATGTCAACTTTAAGGATCCAATTAAAAAAAATACTAAAATTATAAATCAATAAACAATACTCAAGTATATCATAAGCGAAATTATATATAAAAAATAATTAAATATACTGATGAGCTTATCACGAGTGCTTGTATAAACTTTTTGAGGGCTAAAAGTGTGATTAGTGGCGCGCAGCGGAAGTGAAATGCTGATAAAACTACAAACTACTAAACAATTCCAAAATAGAAAAATGGAATACAATACTTTTCGCCTAATTGCCCAAGGATTCAAATATGTTTAACTATGATTATTGCATCAATCAAAGAATACAACTATACAACCTCTCACAACTCACAAAAGAGGTAAAGACATTGTCTTACAAAATTTGGGTACAAAAAGCACTAACAAAATGAGCTTACAAAATATATCTAGGGCAATATTCAATCTCAAGAGACTCTAAAACAATATATTCAACTCACAAGCTTCCTTCAACCAATACTCAAATCTTCAAGCACAAATAAAGTTGAGACAACAAAGAAAATGTACAAAAAAGAGCAGCAATTCAAGACCCAATCAGAATACCTAAATCATCTTCAATCCAAAAACTAACCGTAGGATATAAAGAACAGGATACCCGAAACATACTCTCAAAATTTCAGCTTGATCGGAGAAGGTTGCACCATTGGATTTCGCTAGAAGTGACCACTACCAGAGAAAATGAGTTTTCATATTTACTCTCTCTCTTCCTGCGTTTTTCTTTTTCTCCGCACTTTCTTAACTTGCTCACCACTTCACTCCACTTCAGAGAAGAAAATACTAGCTGCTGAAAATAGCTTAGGGCTGGACTTGAATAAATGGGCCTTCAAAAGAGTGACCAAGCACAACACTTTCTTACCAAGATTATAGTCTTTGCTAGTAATTTTTATGTTTAAATTATTTAAATTGTTTTGTAAAATAAAAATAGACAAATATATAAAGAGATTAAAAAAATAGCATCTTTTAATTAAGTATCAAATGATTAGCAACATCCTTGTGGCCAAAAAAAAAATTTAAGAACAGAGAATTTTAATTGAAAATGTTATCTTGTTTGGTAGTTCACATATTTTTTATCCACTAAAACCTTTGAAGTGCAGACTTATATAAATTTAGTCAAGCATTTCCTAAATTATCATATTAAATTTGAAGGCCAAAGTCCTATTTTGGTCCCACAGTTATGCTCAGTGTTCTAAATTAGTCCCTCAATTATTTTTCGTTCCATATTGGTTTCCCAGTTATACAAAATTTGACAAAGTTGGTTCTTCTAACAGTTTCTATCCATTTTTCTGTTTAAAAAAGATAAAATTAATTTTTAACTCGTAAAAGTTTAAATTTTTTGCATTAAGGACATTTTTCTCTATAATATAACCGAAATGTAAGAAAGAAGAAATATATGGAGGTTTTAGTTTATTTTACACAAAAAACACAACACATCTCTCTCTTCGGTAGGCAATTGGCAAGGGAGAGTAACATTTGAGCCACATAGGTCTCCCATCTTCAACAATAGCTCTGTGAAATTACAAAAAATTGCTAACCATCAGTTCATGTTCTTGTAGTGATTAAGCAAATAGATAGATGAATTGCGTTGAGAAATTGAGCTGACCGGAAAAAGGAATGGAGCGAGGGACGGCGAGGACACGAGTGTGGCCGCCGGTGTAACGGAGCTTGCGGTCGGTGAAGCGAGGGAGGATTTTGCCACTTTAGCTACAGAGTAATTTGATGGTGGATCTGGATCCGACTACCATGGTTGGTTCGGGTTTGGATAGAAGAGAAATGGGCTCCACTCTTCAATTGAAGATTCCAAAAAGAAGAAAGGAAAAGGAAGGAAGAAAGAGAGAGAAGATGGTTTTGAGATTTTATCTACTCATACCTGTTTCCTCTTCCTTCTTCCAAACTCCAAAAACCCAAAAAGATACTATACCCTTTTACCCTTCTTCCCAATCCGACATTAATGAGATCGAGAATCTCATCAGCTGAACATCACGAGGATAGAGAGAAGCAGAGCGAGGGAGTGAGTGGACGAGTTTGAATTTCCGAATGCGTGATTTATCGCGTGGCTCTCGAATTTTCGAAACCCATTTCCCCAATTCCGCTTTGATCTCTAGAGAGAGAACGAGAGAGAGAGGAGGTTGTGTTTTTTTTGTAAAATAGATTAAAACCTCATGTATTTCTTTTTTTTTTATATTTTGGTTCTATTATAGAGAAAAAGGTCCTTAATGCAAAAAATTTAAACTTTTACGAGTTAAAAATTAATTTTATCTTTTTTTTAGCGGATAATTGGATGAAAACTGTTAGAGTGACCAACTTTATCAAATTTTGCATAATTGGGGGACCAATTTGGAACACTAAACATAACTGAGAGACCAAAATAAGAGTTTAGCCTAAATTTGAAAGTGAAGACATTGGTATGATTCTTGTTGTAAAACGACAAAAAAATATCATAAATTGGATGATTCATAGTCATATGTGAGCGAATCAAAATGTAATAATTTATATAAATTATTGTATTAAAATAATATATATATATATATATAATCTCAGCCGAATAGGACTGATATGAAGAGTTTTTCATTTTTTTAAAAAAATCTTATGGCACATATTCATTTATAGTTTTATGCTTTTTAGCGATTGAGATATTTGTTAAAACAAATATGAAATATCTCACACTGTGCAGAGTATATTCCGAAGCTCATATATGTGCATGGCCATGGAGTGAAACTGCATATAATTCTGGCCCTACTTCTTTTCTTCATTTCTTTGTATCTTTCTCTTTTCAGCACAAATACCCCACCACTACCACTCCTACTTGAATCATTTTGGTCCATTTTTGCAAAAAAGATCTTAATTCTTACATCGTTTGTACCCAAAAAAAAAATCTTACATCGTTAATTTCAAAGAGAAGGAATATGAAATAAATAAATAAAGGCTTAAGTGCACTTTTGGTCCCATAACTATGAAAAAGGTTTCATTTTGGTCCCACAACTTTTTTTGTTGCAATTTTGGTCCCATAACTATGACAAAGGTTTCATTTTGGTCCCATAACTTTTTTTGTTGCAATTTTGGTCCCATAACTTCTCAAAAGGTTCCACCGTTAGTCCCTTGGTGAATTCCATCCATATTTAGCCGTTAAGTATGACGTGACATAGTGACTAGGATCATGATGTGGCAAAATAAGATGAAATGGACTGAAATAGGATCTATATGCAACATATTAAAACTTATCTTTACCCAACCACAATATATACAAAGAGTGGTACTTCCTCTTCCTCGTCAGCCCAACGGGACTTCCTCTTCCTCGTTTCGCTTCCCAATTTGTCGTCGCCGTCGCTGCCGCTTTGGTCATTCGACTCTGACTGAGGATCCCATCGACTTTGTTAGTGCCTTCTGCTTGAAGTCTCTTCTTCCCCACCAGATTGATCCCTGTCAGTACCACTCTTTGTATATATGGTGGTTGGGTATAGATAAGTTTTAATATGTTGCATATAGATCCTATTTCAGTCCACTTCATCTTATTTTGCCACATCATGATCCTAGTCACTATGCCACGTCATACTTAACGGCTAAATATAGATGGAATTCACCAAGGGACTAACGGTGGAACCTTTTGAGTTATGGGACCAAAATTGTAACAAAAAAAGTTATGGGACCAAAATGAAACCTTTGTCATAGTTATGGGACCAAAATTGCAACAAAAAACGTTATGAGACCAAAATGAAACCTTTTTCATAGTTATGAGACCAAAATTGCAACAAAAAAAGTTATGGGACCAAAATGAAACCTTTGTCATAGTTATGGGACCAAAAGTGCACTTAAGCCATAAATAAATATCACGACACAGTTTTTATTTCTTTTGTAGTAGTTTATCATTTTTATTAATTTTTTTAAAAAAATTAGTGAGATCCAAATCTGTTGCGAGTTTGTTAGGAAAGTAAAGAAGATACATACAAGTTTTATAGAAAGATCTTTAAATAAATGGCACAAAAGCATGATCCCAATCACATTTCTGAACCGTTCAAATCCTATCTTCGTCCCTCAAAAAAGCATTCATTCACTTTTCAGATTTTTTGTTTCAGATATTTCAGGGAGCCACCATTCATCCTCCTCCTTTCTCTGCTTTATAAGCTCATCACTTCACTCTTCATTTCTCCATTCCTCAATCCTCATTTCTTCTCTCACTCTTAATAATTCCTTCAAAATCTCAAAACCCTTCTTCATTCTCCTCCTCCAATGGCAGCCATGGCCACCACCACAACCCTCACTTCCTCTCTCTCCTCAAACCCTAAATCCGCCTTCCACGGCACACCCATAACCTCCATTTCTCGCTTCACCTCATCAGTCGCCCCCATCAAATCCACAATCTCCATGTCCCTAACTTCACCCCCATATGATCTCCAATCCTTCAAATTCCAACCCATCAAAGAATCCATCGTCTCTCGCGAAATGACTCGCCGTTACATGACCGACATGATCACCTACGCCGACACCGACGTCGTCGTCGTCGGCGCCGGCTCCGCCGGTCTCTCCTGCGCCTACGAGCTCAGCAAAAACCCCTCCGTCCGCGTCGCCATCATCGAACAATCCGTCAGCCCCGGCGGCGGCGCGTGGCTCGGCGGCCAGCTTTTCTCCGCCATGGTTGTCCGGAAACCCGCACACCGATTCCTCGACGAGCTCGAGATCGAGTACGACGAGCAAGAAGACTACGTCGTGATCAAGCACGCGGCTCTGTTCACTTCCACCATCATGAGCAAGCTTCTCGCGAGGCCGAACGTGAAGCTGTTCAACGCCGTCGCGGCGGAGGATCTGATCGTGAAGGGAGGAAGAGTCGGTGGGGTTGTCACGAATTGGGCTTTGGTTTCGATGAACCACGACACACAATCGTGTATGGATCCGAATGTTATGGAGGCGAAGATTGTGGTTAGTTCTTGTGGACACGATGGGCCTTTTGGAGCCACTGGGGTTAAGAGATTGAAGAGTATTGGAATGATCGATAATGTTCCTGGGATGAAGGCTCTTGATATGAATACTGCTGAGGACGCCATTGTTAGGCTCACTAGAGAGATTGTACCTGGGATGATTGTCACTGGAATGGAAGTTGCAGAGATTGATGGAGCCCCAAGAATGGTATATACTATATTATTTAGATTGCAGATAAGGTGTTTGATTTTATGACTGTGAAAAATATATACAAGAAATGAATAGTGTGATTAATTGTGTTGAGTGAATTAATTTTGCAGGGACCAACATTTGGGGCAATGATGATTTCAGGACAGAAGGCAGCACATTTGGCATTGAAGGCATTGGGGAAGAACAATGCTATTGATGGAACATGTGGAGTTGGAAGGGAAGAAGCACCTGAGCTCATTTTAGCTTCTGCTGAGACCACAGAAATTGTGGATGCTTAATTAAAAAACTAGAATTTTTTTTGTTTTTGGGTTTTCGTTTTCTCTTCGTGGTGTCTCTCTTGTGGATATTGAGTTTTTGAAATAAATATCCCGTAAGTATGCTTTATCAGTCACTACTTTGGCAACCTGTTTGCCTTGTATGAGACAAAATAATAATTGAAATGGAATGGGTATTGTAGATTGAAACTTGAGCCTTGTTTCAAATTAGAGTGAACAATTGAGTTTGAATTGAAAAAAAATCAAGCATGCTATGTAGAAAGATCATAAATCGCAGAAGGGCAAATGTGAAATTGAAATGAGTATACTGTAAGAACTAAGAACAGATATGAGATTTGTCCAATTTTCGTGAGTTCTTTCTTCAATGTAGTGCAAGTATTCTTTACAAATGTGAATAAATTGTAATTCATCTAAACTTAAAATAACAAAATCAATTTTTTCAGTTTAGGTGGATAAGACCAGATATGAGATTATGTCATAATATATCATAATACATATAGTTCTATTTTCCACAAATACCTTTTATTCAAAAAAGATTCAACCTAAATTTCATCACTTTTAGAGAGACTAAATTATTTTTATTATCATAAACTATTTCATATGCTTGATATATTGGTTAAGATTATTTCACAAAAAAAAAATAATCATTTTAATGAATTAATTCAAAAGTTTGAGAAATACAACCTTTCAACTAAATATTGAAATATAGAAAAAAATGGATAAATAAAAATATTAAGTATTTATCATAAAATCATTAAAATGTGACAAATAATTTATTTTGCGAGACAAATAAAACTTTTTTCCCCTTAACATGAGGGAAGCTTAAGATATTCTTATTAGTAAATATCTAAAAAAAATCTCAAGATTTATTGGTCCAGCGTGGAAAAATAGGATTGGACAATACAACTCATCATATGCCTACGTGGGAGGTAGTCATGGGAAGCAAAGAAAGAGGTAGTAAAACTAAATGACAAAAGTACATTTTAGTCTCAAAAGTTTACACCAACTATCAATTTTGTCCCCAATTTCTTTTTTGTGGTCAATTTCGTCCCCAATATTTTGTATTTTGGTTAAGTTTTTTCCTTTTCTCTTACTTTAATTAAATATTAATAACAAAATCTACGTAACTAATGATATATAATATAAAATTGTCAAAAAAAAAGAAGTTTTTTTTGAAAGAAATTAGTCAAATGATAAAATTAACCAACATGTGAAACATTGAGATGAAATAGACAATTGGTATAAAACTTGGGACCAAATAGTGCTTTTGCCAAACTAAAAAGTAAAAACTGTAAAATTAGTCAAAGTCTTCTCCAAATTCCACAAGGACTTGTCTCGAAGTTCACTCCTTTGTAAATTGAAGTTGCAATATGAAATATCGAAACCCTTCCTTCCTTCTTCATTTTCTCTGTGATACTGATACCCCAAAACACCACACAGCCATGGTTTCCATTCCCAAATTCCCATTCCTCATAATATTCATCTTCCTCTTCTCCTTCACATCCCTCGCCGCCGCGTCGGAATCCACCGACGACCTAGTCAGCGAGCTTCTCGCGCTTCAATCCAGATCTCAATCTGGTCTTATCCACCTCAATGACCAATCCGTCTCTCGATTTCTCACCTCAGTCAACACCCCAAGACCCTATTCCCTTGTCATCTTCTTCGATGCACTTCCTCTCCACGAAAAGCCCGAGCTCCGCCTCAAAGAGCTTCGCAACGAATTCGCACTCGTCGCCTCCTCTTACATTGCCAACAACGCAGACCCTAATTCCCAATCTCGCGGCAAATTGTTCTTCTGCGACATCGAATTCAAGGAATCGCAGTCCAGTTTCGCTCTCTTCGGCGTCAATGCCCTCCCTCACATTCGCCTCATCGCTCCTCACCAAAACCCTAAAAATTCGGATCAGATGGACCAGGGAGATTTCTCCAGGCTCGCTGAATCCATGGCCGAATTCGTCGAAGCCAAGACGAATCTCGTCGTCGGCCCGATTAATCGCCCTCCGATGTTCTCCAAGGGACAATTGATCTTGATCGTGCTCGGATTCTTGATTTCGTTACCCTTTATCTTGAAGAAGATCCTGACGGGTCAGACTCTGCTCCATGTCCCGAAGGTTTGGTTAGCGGGTGCTGTGTTTGTTTACTTCTTTAGTGTTTCGGGTGCAATGCAT
Organism: Chamaecrista fasciculata; assembly: GCA_003254925.1. Classification (NCBI taxonomy): domain Eukaryota; kingdom Viridiplantae; phylum Streptophyta; class Magnoliopsida; order Fabales; family Fabaceae; genus Chamaecrista; species Chamaecrista fasciculata. Next base: position 48,164 of record QANZ01011353.1, read on the forward strand.
AACATCATAAGGAAGATGCCGATGTTCTTAGTGGATCGTAATGATCCAAACAAGCTTATATTCTTCTATCAGGGATCGGGAATGCAGCTGGGAGCAGAGGGTTTTGCGGTGGGATTCTTGTACACCATTGTGGGTTTGTTATTAGCATTTCTAACTCAGGCTCTTGTGAAGGTGAAGAATGTGACTGTGCAAAGGGTGTTTATGATTTTTGCTCTGTTAGTCTCTTTCTGGGCTGTGAAGAAGGTTGTCTTCTTGGATAACTGGAAGACTGGTTATGGTATTCATGGATATTGGCCTTCGAGTTGGTAATCAGTATTATAGAGTTTTTTCAATGTCCTTTGTTTCCTTTCTCTTGAAGTTTATCACTTTTGGGCTGTTGAGAATCATTTCATTACAAACCTCAGGATGCTTTGAATTCCAACTTTTTCTGATAGTATATGTAACTTGTCACTGCTTTTGAGAGGCGACTTTAATTACCTAGGAATTCAAGTAGTAGTAAACTTCATCTGCATATTTTTCTAATTATAACATGAATCCATTTCGTTTGGACTTGTTAGTGATAAATAACAATGCTATGCTGGTTTCTGGTTTGAGTGGTCAACATGTGCAACTGGAAGTTTCGGAATCATAATCTGAAACAATTTTCTTGTGTATCTGACTTTCCAGTGCTTTTGCAATGGAACTTTCCTTTCAAAATGGTTAGGTTAGTTGTTAAGTAACCCTGTTTTTGTCTGGGATATAGTAATCTATGGTTACATGAGTTATTCCTACAAATTGAAATGAAAGCTATATGAATTTTAGTTGATACGCAGGCTTTGCAGAAAATTAGGGGTCTTTATTTATTTTGGCAAACTTCTGTTAAGTAATTAAGTACTTGAGTTTAGGCTTTTTGTTTGTTATGTATTTCTATTTGATTCACTTAGAAAAGGGAAAATTAAAAATTGTCCTTATTAATTTTGAGCCATTGGCAAAAACACCCTCCAAGCTTTGAAAATAGGAAATTGTATCAACATCCCCTTTAAAGCTCTAGACCTTGTCCATTTCTTGTCAATTCTATTAACCCTATTAATAGAGATGTCGCTTGAGGATTTGTTGTATGTTATTTTCAGACTATAGTGTATCGTGTGGCAAATGAATGATAGAGGTCTAGAGGTCAGGAATAGGAAGATATCTTGACTTTTGAGGTTAAAGGATAAATGGAGTATATTTCGAAGGATGATAATTGATAGAAGTATTTTTTTTATCTTTAAAATTGAGAGGAGTGCTAGCAAATTATTCGATGTCTGAGGGAGGTCATTTGTAGTTTTCCCCGATAAAACACCAAAGTAATTCACTAATTGGACAAAATGTCTTTGAAATTTATAGAGAATTTTAAGTCTGAGCTCTGATAAACAAAGCTGTTACCAAAAGAAATTGTAGCCAAAGAAATTCCTATCAAATTCAGCAGAGGAAGCAGATCCTAGCCACAGATGAAGCCGAAGCGGCTGGGTAGAAGCAAATCACCTTATAAAGCTGCTTCTAGGCAAATTCAGGGATTTCCTACGTAAATAGATGATAGCAATAATAGGAGGAAAAGAAAAAGAAAAAGAAAATAGTTGACTTGATTCAATTTGTGTCCCAGAAGCTTGGACCAACTTAAGAGCTAAATTTTAGGAAATAATTATTTATTCATGAAAATATAAATGATAGGAATACTTAATTTTTGGGTATTGAAAAAATACTATAACTATTTCTATGTTTTGGTGAAAATGATCTACATCCTTGCATGTGACTAATTTAGATGGCGTTGGATTTTCACTTGATTCATTGGCACCCCAAATGTCACTAGGAAGTAGGAACCCACTGTTCTTTTAAAATTACATTTCACAGTTCCCTCCCATATGGTAAAGAACGTTATTTCTGAAAGCTGAAAGGAATGTATTCCACAGTTTTAGCCTTCTAGGCATAGGAGGTCAACCACTAGTTACAAGTTAAAATAGGAACTTCTATTTTCACTAATTCTGTCATGCTTCTCACATTCTTTCTTTTTTTTTTTTTAATTTATTTTTCGTAATCAAATGATTATTCATTGTGTAAAGCCTCTATGCACAGAAGTAGTAAGACTTTTAATATATAAATCATAGTCAGCTTGTTCTTTTGAAATTAAAAGGATTATCCACTCCTACATGAACATGAACATTTCATGGAATTATGAATCCCCTTGTCATTTTTTCTCGAGAGTAACCACTAGCATAGTTCAGGCAGGGAAAAGGCTCATTGTGGATAATTATTTATAGTGGATTATCCCTTGTCATTTTTTCAAGGGATAATCCACTAAATACTTTAATGATTATTGTACGTGGAAAAGGCAGGGGCGGCAGGCACTATGAGACAAAATTTAAAAGAAAGATTGACATCCATGATGGAAAGGGAAAAAAGGAGGGATTTTGTAAATTGTAACCTTGGAAGTGAGGGCTATCTCTTATTAATTATTCGTTTAAAACAAATATGCATTAATTATGTCTTTCCTTTACTCTTGTTGTTCAATTAGAAAACATATATATAGTCCTAACTGAATCATGACAATGCAAAATTTTCCAAAGCATCAATTAAATAACTAATATAAACCAATTACTAAGGATTTGATTGTCTAACCATCAAATACAGTGTAATATTAGTTATTTAATAATCAATTCTTATCTTTGAATTAGGAGAAATTTTTTTTTTCTTTTATTTCTAGACCTGGACCCGAGTCTTATAATCAATTCTTACCTTTAAATTTCATGAGTAGTTGAGTCTCATTTCTTAGAAGGCACCACATAGAAATTATCTCTAACAGTTGAATCTTTATATCTAAATCTAAATTAAAAAAAAAATCTAAAATAAATTTTTTTTATTAATAATATAAAATTTAATTCTATCAATTCTTTTCTTTTAAATCATTCAAAAATAAAATCATAAATATAAATGTACTATTAAAGGAGTCTAACATATATAAAATATTTGATATTTTATCTTTATATTTATACAATTTAGATTATTTATATATACATATAATTAAATATTATATTTATTCATACATAAAAGGTCAAAATGTGAACTTGGCCTTATATCTTTTACTGAGTTCTCAATTTGGTATTGTATCTTTTTTTTGTTGTATTTTTAGTCTCATATCTTTTGGTCAAATTGTAGAATTAGCCTCATATATTTGCAAAAGGATCAACTGTTAGTTGATCCTTTTGTAAAAATATGAAATCACTTCTGCACCTGACACAAATATATAAGACCAATAATGCGATTGACCTAAAGATATGAGACCAAATCTGCAACAAAAAAATATATGAGACCAAATTGGAAACTGACACAAAAATATGTCACCAAAAGTACAACAAAAAAATATATGATATCAAATTGAAAACTGAGCAAAAGATATGAGACTAAATTTACACTTTGACCTATATGTAAAAGTTAAAAATCTATTATCACGAGTAAGATACAAGGTAAGTTATGGTGCATATGAGTCGTACCGGGCTGGGTGATTATTTGGGCCCCTCTTTCCCATTTGTTATTTTTTTTTTATTTAGACTCTTTTATTTAATTTATGTACATAAAGAAATTAAATATTTTTAACTTGTATATATCAACAAAGAAATTAAATATCCATGATTTTAATAAAATTTACATTAATAGAAATACTTAATTATATTTATTTGTGAAAAGATATTAATTTATTTAATATTAAGTTTATGTTTTATTTATTTCTCAATATACAATCAATAAAAATAATTATAATAAATATATTTTATACAATAAAAAAATATTTAGTGGATAAAAATATAAATACATATATTAAAATTAAGGGAAAAATTATACATAAGGTACCTGTGGTTTGGGGTATTTTAAGATTGGGTCCCTGTGGTTTGAAAAGTGACAATTTGGTGGGCTGAGGTTTGCTCTATTAGCAGATTAGGGCCCTACGTCCAAAAATTAACAGAAATTTAGGCTAAAATAACATTTGAAGACCTTGACTATTAATTATCTAAGCATTTGACTCCTTGTTTCTATGAGGGAGAAACTTTGATGCAAAAACAAAATTTTTTTGGAACTTTCACTCTAACTGTTGACAAATTTTTTGATTTGACAGAATTCGAGGGATCTTTTTGCAATTATATTCAACCAGTTTTTCAATAGTCAGAGTGAAAGTCCCCAAAAACTTTTTTATTTTTGCATCAAAATCTCTCCCTCATAAAAACAAGGAGTCAAATACATAAAAAAAAATTGATAGTTAGTCTTAAAATGACATTTTAGCCCAAATTTCTGTTAAATTTTGGATGCAGGACCCTTTTCTGCTACCAGAGCGAACCTCAGCCCCCAAATTGTCACTTTTCAAACCAAGAGAGCCCGATCTCAAAATATCTCAAAGCACAGAAACCTTCTATGTAATTTATCCTAAAATTAAATTATTTTTTTAAAAAAGTAAACCCGAGCCCAGCTAAGTTTCGAAAACCATGTTCACCCCTAGTTTAAGTTCTTCCTAATTCATCAATGAATTTGAACTACTCAAACCTATTTACTTGTTTTTTTATGAATTATGAGTATCACTACTTATCTTTTTATTTTTTGGCCAAAGTATCACTACTTGTCTATTTGAATAATGTAGATAAAGATTAATTTTATTCTAGCCAAGAGACAAGACAATCAAACTTTTTCAAAATTTCACTGTACTTAATTACTGTTTACTCAAATTTAGACCAAGACTTGTACAATAGAATTTATAAATACCTATTAAATATAAATATTTTGACAAGGATATGGGTTGGCCAAAGTCAAAAATACTATCAAGGTGAGTTTTAATCAAATCTTTATAAATATATAGCATTTTTCATAAAAAAAAAAAATTTGTATTTTTTTCTTTAAATTTTTTGTATGTTGACATGTGAATTGATCTAACTCAACCCACTGTTTTGAGTGATTTAATTTTAAACTGCTAGGAACTTAACCCAACCCACAAAGGTATAAATGGGCGATTTGGATTAAAATTTTCCCACATAAACCCGACCTATACAACCCATGTTACCCTAACATGTATAAAACGATAAATAAGAAATGAGAATGAGAGATAGAAAAATACAGAATTAATTTGATTTTCAGCATAAAAGATTAATTAACGTGTGCATGACAACAAAAAAAGAGGTATGTACACAAGGCATAAATATGTTGCCGCCGCCGTAGCAGCTTCCACGTATTATCCTTATAACACTGACACATTTGGTCCTCTATTTAAGGACATACTCAAGCCACCGAAACTCACTACCACTTGTACATTAATTTCCTTATCATCAACAAATTATCCATATATGGCTTCTTCTATAGTTCTACCCAATATCATCAACCTCTTCTTCACAAACCCAAAAACCTATTAATTTTCCCCAAAACTTTCTGCCTCCTACTCTCCTTATTACTTGCTATGATCCTCACTCCTTCTGCTATTCTTGCTTCTTATTATCTCATCAAACCTCATTACTTCTTCTTCAACCTCTCCCTTCCTCACCGTGTTTGCAATCAAGCCCTAGAAAAAGAGACATGCATGGCTCACGTAGTCTCACAATTACTAGTACTCAATAAGGATCATTCTTCTTCGATGAATAATCATAGTCCAAGGACCAAGCAGCAGCTTTAACTGACTGTATTAAGCTGCTTGACTTTTCCATGGATATAGGGTTCGAGACTCCATAGAGGCTCTTGATCGTAATTATGATGAGAGTCACGATGATGCACACACGTGGCTAAGTATGTAGTGTCCTATCCTATCATGTCACGTGCTTGGAAGGGCTAGTAGAGGAGTCATCAATAACACGTGCCCTCATGGAGTCTGACGTGGAGGACTTGATCTCAAGAGCCAAAACCTCATTAGATATGTTTGTTGCTATTTTTCCCCAAAAGAGTACAATATTATTAAAAAATGATAAAATTGAGTTTCCTTCATGGGTGAGAAGTGAGGATCGGAAGCTTGTAGAGAGTACGGGTGAGGATATTATCAAATACAAATACAAATACAACGTGGTGGTGGCTCAGGATGGGAGTGGAAACTATAAGAGTGTGAGTGAGGCTGTGGCTAATGCACCTGATAATAGTAATTAAGAGGAGATATGTGATATTTGTGAAAGCGGGGAAGTATGAAGAACAGGTTAACATCGGAAAAACAAAAACGAATGTGATGCTTCTTGGAGAGGGAATGAATGCGCGCAACTATTGTTGGATATTATTATAAAATTATATAATTATAATTAATACATTTTAATATGTTTTAAGGCAATATGGACGTTGAGGCATAGTTATGGAAGGAATTGATGGGATTTAATAGAAATGAAGGGTATGAATGTAACGGCTATTGGTGGCTATTGAAGAAATATGAAGACAATTAATCATTATTATTAACATGAGCATTTGGTCCAAATAGCCTATATATATGTGTGAGGACGTGGGTGTGTTTTTTGGATGAAAAAAGAGATGATAAGCCATATACAATATATTTTATGATATCAAGACACTTATATGTATAGTTTTATATATTTGGATAGAGAAAAAGGTGTGGGGGACAGAGTCCTATCTATCACCTTTGTGCAGAGGTGATACTTCAAACAGGCGAGTACTGGCCTGTTGTATCCTGGAGGTAACACGTCAGTGTACCCTATGCACCGGGTGATATGACTAAATCAACCCGTGGGAGGCGTGAAATTACCTTAAAGAAAGCGAGATGTCCGTGCCTCAGCCCAGGACCACGCATTTTGTTTTACTAACAATTTTATCTTGTTTTAGTGTTTCTCTTGTTTTCAGGTAGTAACTCCAACAACTATCATCACTGGCAGCTTCAATCAAAAAGAGGGACAATCAATTATGCAGTCTGCTACTGTTGGTATGGATCTCAAACCACACTCATCATGCATGCTCTTTTTCTGGCAACTATCATATTATGTTATAGGGTCTTATTTAGTCTAATTTTTATTCATTGGAAGAGTGAGAATTTAAAAATGGGTGTCAAATTTTGAAGGCCAAAGTGTTCTTTTAGTCCCATATATTTTGCTCAAGTCTCAATTTATTAATTTATATATATATATATATTTTAATTTAGTCTAATTTGATCTCATAATTTTTTTGTTAGACGCAGAAATAATCCCACATCTTTTTTGTTGCAGATTTGATCTGATATCTTTGCAAAAGATTTTCCTTTGCAAAAGATATGAGACTAATTCTACAATTTAACCAAAAGATATATGACCAAAAGTGCAACAAAAAAATATATTTAACCAAATTGAGACTTGAACAAAAGATATGAAACCAAAATTACACTTTACCTCTAATTTTTATTGATTGGAATAGTGAGAATTTAAAAATTAGGCTGTCAAATTTTGAATTTTGAATGAATATATATGCAGCATGTGATGGAGATGGGTTCATGGTCCAAGAACTCAGCATAGAAAACACAGCAGGCCCAGACAAGTACCAAGCAGTGGCCTTACGCGCAAACAGTGACCGCTCCATCATTAACCGTTGTAACCTCCAAGGCTTCCAAGACACACTCTTCGCTCAACAACACAGACAATTCTACCGATCAAATGAATATTGAATTGCTTTCTCAGGTTACGGAAATTGAAGTGGAAAAGGCCGCTTTTGATATGGGCCCAAATAAGTCTCCTGGCCCTGATGGGCTTAATGGACTTTTTTTCCGAAAAAATTGGGCCACGGTGAAGAATGAGGTGATTGGTCTTGTCCAGGATTATTTTCAGAATGGTAGCATTCCTTAGTTTTTGAATGAAACTCACATAGCCCTGATTCCAAAAGTTAACTCTCTCGAGGAAGTTGGTCAATTTAGGCCAATCAGTTGCTGCAATTATCTGTATAAGATCATCTCCAAAGTTCTGGCGAATAGGCTGAAGTTATGCTTGAATTCTCTTGTGACTCATAATCAAAGTGCTTTTGTCTCCAAACGCCTCATTCAGGATAATATTCTGGTGGTTCAAGAAGTCTTCCATTATTTGAAGCACTCCAAAGGTATGAAGATGAATTCTTTGGCTTTGAAACTTGACATGTATAAGGCCTATGACTGTCTTGAGTGGGACTTTCTTTTGAAGGTTCTATCTTCTTTTGGTTTTCACAGTCGTTGGATTGATCTTATCCGAGGTTGTATCTCTTCGGTTTCATATAGGATAAAATTCAACGGAAATCTTAGTGATCTCTTCTTCCCTAGCCGTGGGCTCAGACAGGGAGACCCGTTGTCCCCTTATCTATTCATCCTCGCTGCGGAGTGCCTCTCACGCCTCATTTCCAATGCTGCCGATCAAGGAGCTTTGAGTGGTCTTAAAGTGGGTCGTGATGCTCCTAGCCTCACCCATCTCTTCTTTGCAGATGATGCGATGATTATGTGCAAAGCTACTAGAGCTAACTGTTATGAGTTAGTTCGAGTTCTGAATTTGTATACCTCAGCTTCTGGTCAAAAGATCAATATTTCAAAATTCGGTTTGCTTTTTAATAAGGCCTGCCCTGATGATGTTAGAGCTGATCTTTCTTCTATTTTGGGCATTGAGGTTATTGAAGGTGTTTCCTTTTATTTGGGTATTCCGGGTCAATGGGTGAGATCAAAATATCAATCGCTTGGTTGGATTAAGGATCGGATTTGGAGAAAGCTTCAAGGTTGGAACGAGAACCTTCTCTCCCCGGCGGGAAAAGAGGTTCTTATTAAGGCAGTTATACAGGCCATTCCATCCTATGTGAAATAGTGTCACATGAAAGCCGGGATGAATAGGGTATACATGGACAAAAGGACGATTGAAGTAGATAGAATTCTTCTTACAATCAGGAAATTGTTTGACAGAAAGAATAAAATTCCCATCTTTGCACAAAAACACAACTTTATAGCCTAAATTGTCCACTGGAACCCACTAGCTTTTTTCTTCATTGGCTTTATAAATCTCGAATTACACTGGGAGGTCTTGGTCTGCATCCACGAACTCATACATATTAAACTGCGGACCCACTTTCTTCACCACGAGAAATATCGAAGGGTCATCATCATCATTGCTAGTCAGCAAGTAATTCACTCTCAAATCCCCATTTTCATCCATAGGTACGACATGGCGGGCAATGCCCTTAGCAGTAATATGTGGTGATAAACGAAAAGCAACCGTAAGACCAAATGAACGAGTTGCATAGAATATTTTTCTCAAGTTACTCTACTCCGTAGTAACATATCAATGCCACCATCACCACCGCATCCTGAGCTGCCTCTCACAATGAGAGCTAGATGATTTTTTTATATGTGTTTTAGATGATGAGTTATATATTATTTGTTTTTATCTTGTTCTTACACTTGGAAGCATAATGCAAAAAACCGGACCGATCATTGACCCGGTGGAAGACTCGGGTCACTGGTTCAATGGTTCAACCGCTGGGTCACTGGTTCAACCAGTTGAGCCGGTTTACTTAACAAATACATTTTCAAATATACATATTCATCAAATACACATTAATATCTTATAATAATTTAAATATAAAGTAAAAATTAAACACTTTGGTACCCTTTGGAGCTATTTTGCAATTTTAAAAAATATTATATATATATAT
>QANZ01011354.1:9170-28743 GCA_003254925.1 Chamaecrista fasciculata
ATCGAGGGCGCCAGTAAGATATCTCCCAATTTAATGGGGAACAAAATCCCAGTCTTGGTCAGTCCACATTCCTCAGCAAAGCAATCAACCAGATCCGCACTTAGCCCTTATGGCTACCCTGCTACGGGCAACGTTAGACTAAGCCAAAGTCCGACAACTGCAATGCCAGAATAATGATGACCTCAGGTCTAAGGCGTCGTGACAGGCGTACAAGAGAGGCAAGCTGATGACTTAACCCATGTAGGACTCTCCGGGTCAGTCCAGCAACTCGTAACCCCTTACGTAGTTGCACCATGACTCTCATTCCAGCATCTAGTGCGTGCATCCCTATGCACTGAGGTCATGCTGATCTTAGTTCATTTTCGCTCCCACGAAAATAATCGATCAGGGACAGATTTAGATTAATTATCATATAATTAATCATGGACGTAATCACAGTAAACATGCTAATAATGTGAAAACCATTAATTTATCTCTATAAATTAATCCATATGTTCATAACATACATCGAAAAGGATTGGCCCTAGCGCACAATTCCTATCAGAGGATTCAGCTTGGAGGAGGTTGTGATTCACAACGATAGAGTGTAGAGGGTGGTCCATAGTTGATACAATGGAGCGGAATCTTGATGCAAGCTTCAAGCATACAACGTTTCCTATCATCCAAAATCAGTTTCAAGTTGTTCCAAGCCACTCACACCCATGGTTTGTCCAACAATCAAGATATTAAATGGTATCATAGGTTAGAGTTGAGGGGAAGATGTATGTTGCTTCGTTTTCTCTCCTCATCTTCTCATCTCCACAACGTCTAGCCTATATCCATGGACAATCAAAGGAAGTTTGAGCTTGTGGAAGCACAATCTCAAATCTTAAGAGCCTAGACATCCTCCCTATAAGAGGATTCAGCTTGGGGGAGGTTGTGATTCACAAAGATAGAGTGTAGAGGGTGGTCCTTAGTGTTGGAGATTGTGCCCTAGGGCCAATCATTTTATTTGATAAATATGTTGTGAACATATTATTAATTTATGGAAGATAAATTAATGTGTTGTCATATCATTCGCATGTTTACTATGATAACGTCTGATGAACCTGGTTTTGGCCGTAGGGCATTACCTGGTTCGATGAGGCAACTTTGGGTCAGAAGTCACCTGCAAGTCAATGAAAGCACAGGGATGGCCCTGAGATTCACCTCCGATGCTTAAGTCAGTAAATAGCTTGAGAGCAATAATATGTGTAAATGGCAATAGTGCGTACCTTTTTCTAGTGCTTCGGGCTTCCCTTTTATACTAGTTGAGGATAATCTGATAGGATCCAGATTTGGCTCCATATCTGATTGTGATCCTAACCAATTATGCTGACTTGGCACGAATGTTCAGGGAAACCTCAACGGATCGTGATCTTAACTGATCTGGCAGTTAAGATTGTGCTAGAGGCGTATATAATAAGAGATACGTGTGTCCCCTAACTTCTTCGACTCCTATTTGATGTGGAGGCGTTCTCTTGTACGTCTTCCTTGTCGACGCCTAGGTGTTGGCGTTCTTACCTGTCATGTAATTATTCGGCGCCCATGACGGATGATTTCCTTACTGGTCTTTAGGCGCCGATGATCCATGTCTTTCGACCTTCAAGACTGTTGGACTGGTTATGGCGTTCTTGGATGGTATGGGCCCATTCGGCGTTCTTGATTAGGTAATCTCCCCAAATGGGCCTTGGCCGCCATCAGTCCGGGTCCTTAGAGCGCCAATTTATTAGGCCTATTATCACTAGTCCCAACAAAAGGAGTGAAGTTCTGTCCCAATCAGTGGAGTCCCCTCCTGGGTCGCTGTCGCCTTTATGATGCCTACAAGCGCTGACGCCGTCGGCGCTCTTGTAGAATGGAAATTATTCTTTCCGCGATTGTTGGAGGTTACGGGTATCAACGCCAAATTTTGCGCTGCAGTTGATGGGGCGTTCGCTGTGCCAGGGGCGCTCTCTGTGCCAGAGCCACTTTTTGGGGCTTCGATTGCCATCAACGCCTTACAACCCTGTCTTTTCGTATTCCTAGCTGATGTACCGCGTCGCTTGAAATCTTTGTGTCAGAGATATTGTGGCCACGTGTTGATACGCGATTCGCTTCTCCTCCCTCATGATGGCGAAATCGTGAACCGAGGGGGCGCATTTAATGCAGCGCTTCGATTTTCGTGAAAAGTTGGAGAAAACCGCCATTTCCTCTCTTCTCCCCCCTCACTTGGTCATTTCGTGGTTTTTCAAATTTTCCCCTTTTTTCTTTGCTCCTGCGTTTTCTCTCTTCCTCTGCATTTCGCGCTTTCGCTGCTTCCTTCGTCCTCCTCTGCTTCGCTGCTTCTGATTGCTTTCTTTGATAATCAAGTGAGGTTTTCGTCTGGTAAGTAATGTTCCGTCATTTTTTCGCCATTTCCCTGTCTTTTTCAGTATTTACTCATACTTACTCGTTGCGCCTTTGATGTTCTTTGCAGTGTTCGTCGAGTTCTTCGACTTTTTCTTCGTGGGTTTTCTGCCAAACTATCATCGATCATGGACTTCAACAAATGTGAGTGTTTCTCCTTCCAAAACCTTTGTTGCCCCTTGTTTGATTTTGCCATTTTTGTTTTGGCCTGGTTAGGTTTTGTTTGTGGTCTGGTGGTCAGTCGCAGTATGCAATGGGTTTTTTTCCCTTTTTTTTTGTTTGGTGGATGGAGGTACATTCTCCGAAAAGTGTACTGAACTGGTCCTGTTTCCACAGCTGCTGGAAACAAGATGGTTCCTGGGTCGTCAGCGCCCGAGCCGTCAGCGCCGACAAGGGTTGATTCTCCTTCGGTCAGGGTTGGCGGTGACGCTACGGACTCCTCCTCTTCGACGTCGTCTGAAATTCGCGAGATGCTATCCCCGGATGAGGCGTCCGCGGGTGAGGAACGCTCAATGCCACAGGCTACGGCCCCTGTGTGGGCGTTTATAGGAGATGGTAATCCTGTGCAAACCATTTGCGGAGAGGAGGTCAACTTTGTGGCTTATCCCGAGTGGTTTCTTTCTTCCAACAAGGGTTTAGCTAAAGTTCCCTTGGTCAAGGGCGCCCCAGAGACAATGCCTTGCGGTCCTGATAGGGCCGAAATAATGAGGAACGCGCGTCCTGTCGTTGATTGGCGTCGCCAGAATCTTGGCGAGAAAGTGCAGCCTCCATGCTTGGATAAAACCAACGATGCTATCAAAGAGTTTTGGTGTTGGCTCCACGATGATGAGCTCCTTCGAGAACTTAACGAGGAGCTAATAGTTGATTCGCCTCGTCGGCGGTCTTCTGGGTGTCGCATTGCCTTACTTAGTCATCTGAAGGATGGTCCTGATATGTTGTACACTGATGGTAGAGGGTTCTTGATTTGTGAGCATGTGCTTCGGAGTTGCGACATTGAGATGCCCTTCCATCCGGCGGTGTTGGATCTTCTGGCGATCATGAACATCGCCCCCATTCAGTTGAGCGCCAATGGTTGGCGTATTCTCCTTGGATTTGTTGCCAAATGCCAGAGGGATGGCGTCTGCGCCACTTCTCGACTGTTTCTCTTCTTTTTCTATCCACGATGGGTGGATAACCTATTCATTTCCTACTATCGTCGTCCTGGGCGTCCTCTGATTCTTGATCATGCTGTCAGCAATCCGAAGTCATGGCAGTATAAGTATTTCTTTATCGTGGGGTCTGGGTCACGGCGTCCTTTTTGGGTTCGCTCTTCAGATGAGCGCGCCATGTTTCCGTTGTCTTGGAGAAGGCCACGCCTGGGTCCTTTTGAGTGTAACTGGCGGGACCTGACCGTGGATGAGCGCTTGGGGGCGCTGCGGTTGATCACCACAGACCCTCTTGATCCTAAGCGCTGTGTGTTGCTGTTACCATTGTTATAAGTTCTTTTTATACTCATGTAGTTATGTTTTCCTGACGTTTGCTTTGTTTTGTTTCAGTGCTCGATATTAATGCAGCCGATGTCATAGGGAATCGGCGTGGTCAAGCCGATAAGGGTAAAGGGAAGGCGGTGGCTGCTCCCAAAACCGCTCCCAAGAAGACTACCTTCGCCGCCGCCATTGCTGCTGTTGTCGGGAAGAAGCCCGGAGGCGTTGTCATTCGGGAGCCTGTGGCGGTTCCGCAACCTTCACCTCAATCCTCCCAGGGGAAAGAGAGCGCGATTACTACCAAGGATGGGGAGCCCCCGCAGAAACGCCGACGCCCCACTGTAGAAGCGCCGCAGATTCCGGCGGTTCCAGAGGAAGTTGGCTTTAATGCGCTGGAGTTTCTTTCTAAGTCCTTATCCGAAGAGGGCTCAGTGAAACGAGATGATCTGGCTCGGGCGTCTACAGAAAACACTCANATGGGGAGCCTCCGCAGAAACGCCGACGCCCCACTGTGGAAGCGCCGCAAATTCCGGCGGTTCCAGAGGAAGTTGGCTTTAATGCGCTGGAGTTTCTTTCTAAGTCCTTATCCGAAGAGGGCTCAGTGAAACGGGATGATTTGGCGCGGGCGTCTACAGAAAACACTCAGGATCCTGCTGAGGAAGGGGCTAGATTTCTACTAGCCACAGGGATGCGGTTGCTTGCTAGCAGCGTCTCTCGGAAGGACCTCCTGTCTGAAAGAGATGCTGCGCGTGAGGAAGCCAAGAGGGCGCGTCAAGAGATGATTGAGCTGAAGGACGAGGTCAACGTGATGAAGGCGTCCCAAGAGTCTTTGCAGGGTGATTATGACCGAAGGGGAAATCGGTTGAAGGAAGTTAACGTCTTAAACGCCCAGCTGAATGCTAAGGTGGCGTCTTTGGAGGAAGAGCTTCGGGATACAAAGCAAAAATTTGAAGATTTGTGTGCTTTGGCTGTGCGGCAAGTGAAGTGGCGAGGATCACGCTACAATTACATTGGGTTCAAGAACGCCATTAACCAGTTAAAGTTGCGTAACCCGAACCTCAATACCGATGGGATATGTCCCAACAAGGTCGTAGAAGGGAGGCTTCTCCGGGACCCGTACCATAGTGACCCCATGGTGAGGATGCCTTGTATGCCAGACAACTTTGATTTAGATGGTTATGAGTCCCAGGGCGACGAGGACTTCCCGTGGTTTCCTAACATGGAGGTTCCCCTTCCAGGGGAGGCGGCCCCGTCTGCTGCGGCGCCTTTATCGGATGCGGGAGTTGGTGCTCAGGGCGTTGTCGCCAATCAAGGAGATGGGAGCGCCAAGGGAGCTTCGAGTGCATCTACAACTGAGGATCCTCCTGCCGCCGCCTAGGCCTGCGTGCCGTTGGGCTTTTTCTTGGGCCTGCGTGCCTGTTTTTATTTTTATTAATTCTAATCGGATTACGGCGTCGGAGCCGTTTTGACTTTTGATTAATATTGGCCTGTTGTGCCATATTTTGAATGGTTGGGCGTTGATGCCCTTGGCATGTTTTTTTTTATGCTTGATTTCCTTTGCCTTAAGTGTTCTCGTTCTGTGACGTGTTTTTTGTTTGAGTGTTTTTCGATTCGATCGACATGCTGTTTTTCACCTTAGGGTGCTGCCTCGTGATGGGCACGCTTCGAGCGTTTTTTGCGTATCATACGCTAGATTTTTGACTAGTCATCCAAGGGAGGGTCGGTCCGCATGGTAGTGAGTGCCATACTCACAAGGCTCCTTCGAGGGCCTTTTCGCTGCTGTTCCGAGGGCGTCCCCCCGAGCAGCGCCATCTTGATTCATGTGTTGGAATGAAATCAAAATAATTCATTGATTATGAAAGCAAAGTACAATTGGCGCTAATGGCCTTATTTAAACAAAGCTATAACTTAGAGCGAAAGCTATCTACTCACGGGAAATAAAATTTGAGCTTTGCTATGTTCCAAGCGTTTGGGAGTGATCTTCCTTCGGGCGTTTCCAGTCTGAAAGCGTTCCCGGGTAGGGCTTCTACGACTCTGTAGGGGCCTTCCCAGTTTGGTCCGAGTTTGCCGTGTCTAGGATCCTTTCTGTTATTTTCTACAGTCCTGAGCACCAGATCTCCCACTTTTAGGGTTTTGGGTTTTACTTTTGAGTCATGGTATTTTTTGACCATTTGATTGTAGGCAGCTTGTCTGATGGCTGCCACTTCTCTTGTTTCCTCCAAGCTATCTAAGGCCTGGAGCCTGGAGTTGGCGTCATTGGTGTTTGGATAATTGATTATCCTCTCAGTCGGGACGTTCACTTCGGCAGGTATGACTGCTTCATGTCCATATGCTAAGGCGAAAGGTGTTTCCCTTGTAGCTGTTTGTTCCGTGGTTTTGTATGACCATAGGACTGAGGGGAGCTCATCAACCCATCTTCCCTTAGCTGACTCCAGTCTTCTCTTGATTCCTTGGATGATGATTCTGTTGGCTAATTCAACTTGACCATTTGTGGCTAGATGTTCTACTGAGGTGGTCTTATGATGAATTTTCCAAGCTTTGCAGAAGTCTTGGAACTTTCTACTCGTGAATTGGGCGCCATTGTCAGATATGAGAGTGTTCGGGAGTCCAAATCTGGTAATGACGTTCTGCCATAGGAACTTCTCCATGGCTTCCGAGGTTATGGACGCCACTGCCTCGGCTTCTACCCATTTCGTAAAGTAGTCTACGGCGACTATGAGATATTTTTTTTGATAGGCCGCTGTTGGGAATGGTCCTGCAATGTCGATTCCCCATAAGTCAAACGGCCAAGGTGAGGTGATGGCGCTCATGGGGGATGCGTGAGTATGAACCATATTGGCATACTTCTGACATTTCTCGCATGAGCGAACAACGCCTTCTGCGTCCTGTAGTAGCGTGGGCCAGTAATAGCCTGCTCTTTGGATCTTTCTCCGTATAGCCATTGGGCCTTGGTGACTGGCGCATAGGCCTTCATGGACTTCAGCTAACACCCTGGTGACTTCGTTCCCTGCTATACACTTGGCCGCCGGGTGACTGAAGTTTTTCCTGTATAACGCTCCTTGTCTGATAAAGTATCTGCCGGATCTCCTTGTGACTTTTCTTGCTTCGTTTTTATCTGAGGGAAGGGAGCCTTTTTCCAGATAGTTGAATATCGGCGTCCTCCAGTCAACGACTTCCTCCGTAGGAAGAACGTCCTGTTCCAATATCGAGGGCTCCCTGAGGGTCGTTTTGATGATGGAACTCCTTCCCCCTTTGTTTGGCTTAGATGCCAACTTGGCGAGCTCGTCGGCTCGGGCGTTCTCGCTTCGTGGGATATGTTTGAAAGTGGCGTCTATGCTTGATCCGGCCATGATCTTCTTTGCTTTTTCGGCGTACTGGACCATGGTAGAGTCTTTGGTTTCATATTCCCCGTTCATTTGTTGTACTACCAATTGGGAATCTGCGAAGATTTCCAATCTCTTGGCGCCTATGTTGGCTGCCAATTTCAAGGCAGCGATCAACGCCTCATATTCTGCCTGATTGTTGGTAATGGGGCACTCGATTTCAATAGACTGCTCGATGATATGTAACCCAATATGCACTTCGCCTTTATTTTATTGGACTTCTATATATTAACTCCTTTATATTATTTAATTATATATTATAGTACCTTTGATATTAAATCTTAACATAAAGACAATTAATTATAGATAAAGAGAACTCTAGATCTGATTAAGCATGAAGGTTAAGATATAGGAGAATCCAAGATTTTATCCACACTACTCTATTGTCTCTTTTTCTCATTTTATTGTTTAACTTTGTGTTTCTTCTCTCAACCACAAACTTTGTTAATGCATAAAGGCATGCATGCTTCCCTACATTGATGCATCTTCAACTTTATTTTTCTCTCTTTTGGACCAAAAGTATAAAAAGGAAGAAAAAAAAAGACTCTTCTTCCTTCCTTGTGGCCAGAAAATTATTACTAAGAGAAGAAACAAATAGTTTTTTTTTTCTTCTCGTTTAGTTATCTCAAACCAGATTCTAGATCTTTGGAAATAACCACACAATGATGCATCTCCAAATATTTTATAAGGTAAATTATGAGAAAAAAAAATTACAAATGTGAATGTGAAAACTTTACAAACAAAGTAACTTAATTAATGCATGAAATTCATATCACACTTTTTTAAAAAAAAAAAATCCCGAGAACTTTATATGTTAGAACTTCAGAAAAATTAAAGTTGAGTTTGACTTTTTTATCTTGTTTTATTTATCTTATAAACTTATAAGATCTTGATTCTTTGGGAGTAACCCTTCCTCCAAGTTTGTGATGCACATATGAGGCACTGTATGGTCCTTTTTTCTTGTTTAATGTAAACGTAAATGCATGGAAATTTATGCCACATAAAGTGGTTGAAATGGGACCTAGCCACCTAGGTCCTTTTCCAATGGAGCAGGCACTAAACAATGGAGAATGTGAAACCCACACACAAATATATATATATATATATATATAATAATGTGATTTTAGTCTCTTTAGAAAATTGATTTAGTGACTCAATTTTTATTGAGTCAATGATTTAATCTTTAAAATAAGAAATAGATGATTTCAGACCTTGACTTTTTACAATTGTCAATTATTGATGTAAAAAATCACATTATATATATATGGGTTTCACATTCTCTTTAGAAAATTTATTTAGTGACTCAATTTTTATTGAGTCAATTATTTAATCTTTAAAATATGAAATAGATGGTTCAGACCTTGATTTTTTACAATTGTCATTTATTTAGTCTTTTAATATATATTATCTGTTAGGTAACATGAATGTTAATTACTAACATAGCTCTATTAGATGTTATTGTAGTATTCTAATTAGTTGAAAAATCAACCCTAACTTCAAATTGATAAAAATGGTCAAACTAAATATTGTAGTCATTTTTCTCATGTTAGTAATTCATATTTAAATAAAATGAAAAGGCAAAAGATGAAACTTCAGGAGACGTTTGTTATAAGGATTATTTTTTGTTTAATCTCAGAAATTATATATATTCCTAAGAATGTGATTCCTAGTGATAAACTAGAAAATGGACAAGTTTACCTAGTTCAACAAATGTGGGCTGCAAGAGCGAGTTGACCGTCCAAGTACCTACAAGAACTTCACAGGGGGGCCCTGCGAAGAATACTCCGACGCTCAAGTTAGTATATGAGAGATGTGAGAGCAAGAGAATTCTGAAACGTAAGAAGTAGCTAACCTTGGTCTGCTGGGTTGAGCTCTATTTATAGAGCAGGGAGAGAGTGGTGGCTAGCCCGCGGGGCGCACCACGTAGCTGAGCACGATCTCTACCAGCGAGAATGGTGGAGACCGAGAAATGTGGAGCAAGGCAATCGTGGGTGGTTGCTTGCTATGTTGCTGGGCGGCCGCCAGAGAACTGGAGAACGTGGGTATGACTAAGTCAGTAGCCCACGATCTCGACCAGCGAGGATTGCGGAGCAAGGCAGTCGTGGGTGACCGCGTGTTGATCTAGAGGCACGCGCCATGACCCTAGATGGATCACGACCGCCCCTAAGTGTGCAGAGGGCACTCGATTGGCCCGAGTGTGCCTTGCCAGGTTTGGAGGGGAGAAGTGACCCGGTTCGAGGGCCATTTAGGCGTACCTCCAAATAGTGATGTATCACAAGTCCCTCCTTAAAGAAGTCCACGAGCGCGTTCGTCGTACAGTTTCTTAAGGCGAGCGGGGTGATAAGTTTGAAGCGTGTGAAATGGAACCAATGCCTGGGTCATGTATTCGTTTCAGGCGAACGCCCAAAATGTACAGGAGTACTTGTCCCCCGCGCAGAGGAAACACAGGAAAGGCGGGCGCACCGTGGGAATACAGAAAGTCAATGTGGCCATGGCGGGTGGCCATGTGGTAGGTAGCGTTGTCTTGTCACAGACACGTGTCGCTACCCGGGAGGCCAAAAATTTGAAAAAGAAGAAACGCCTCATTTGCCGCGCAAGTGAGGGTATTTAAGGGCGAAATGAAACGTTGCCTGCACATTTTCACCCTTGCTCGAGCGTTATTCTGCCATTTGAAGAAAAGGAGAGAGAAAAGAGGAAACCGACGAGAAGACGTTGCCAGAAATCCTGTAACCGGCGCGACGTTAAAGGTCAGTGACCGCGAGTGGGAATCGGTTGAAGTTTATTGCTTCTTGGTAAGTCCCTTCGACTTTGATATTGTGGTTGCATGTGTTAGGGTTTGCTCATACGGTTTTGGGTTAGGGTAGGTAGAATCCCACAATGATTGTTTAGGGAAGAAAGAAGGTGTCGTTTGAGACAACTATGCCTGGTAGTGCGCTAATCGGCGATCGTCGTTGCAGGTGGGATTTGGGTGGGTGTGTCGTGAGACGTTGTGAAAATGGGTTTGGGTTTCGAAGACGGGAAAATGGCTTACTGGGTTGGCCATAGGGTGTCTAGGTTGTGTGAGTATGTTCATCGAGTTCATGGGTGTTCATGAATGTGTATGAATGTCCATGATTTTCTGGGTTTTCTGGGCTTGTGGTGGCCGTGTTCATGCTTGTGTATGGGTTTTTGGGTATGAGACCAGGAGTGGGTAAAAGGGGCGTGCGCCCCATATGGATGAATACGTAGACCGGGCGGTCTAGTTTGCTGGGGATGTGTATGGGTGTGGAGAGCTGTGCTTCGCCATGTGATGACATTTTTGTTTTTTGTAGGTTGTGAAGTGAGCGGCAGTTGAGTATTTAGGCGAGTGCCATAAAGCATTTCAACGGACAACTCTAACAACATGCGTACCATGGCTACAGGTAGATCCTAATCCCTTGTGCTTTACCTTAATTTGCAAGTGTGTTAGAGACCATGGTGGTCCTTAAGAAGTTAGAAGAAGGCGAAGAACTGAGTAGCGTTAGTAGTTTTACCACACAGGGGAGTAGCTCAGTGGATATAGAGGTGGTGCGCCGCTCGCTAAACGAAGCTGTACGAAGGGCGACCGAGCTATTAGCTGGGCGGACGCGTAACGCGAGGGACGTGCGGACGCAGGTTGGAGAGGCAACGAGCGTGTATAGGGGGTGTTGGGATTTAGTTGTTTATAACCCATTAAATATGTCTGGAACAACTGAGGAGCTGGTGTTGGAGTTATTGGACCGCGCGGAGGAAGAGCCGGCCAGAGTAATGGATGAGCCGACGGGCGACCTGTGTGGGTCGGCGGCCGAAGGGGAGAGACTGATCATGTCCCAAGAACCAATAATGTGGGATGCCGTTGAGGGGTGGGGGAACCCCGAGGTCAGGGCGACCAAGGGGCCGCCAGCGGAGCCATCGAGGTTTGATAATGATGAGGAGCTGGAGGCAGCTCACGACGTATACTTCGGGCTAGGGTCTGGTCGAGAGGCGAGCGGCATGGCCGTGGGAGTTTGGGATGGCAATAATTCGCTCGGGTGGACCCATCGGCGGGGGTTCATTGTGCATGAAGTTTTGTTCCGAGATTGTGATTCTGATATGCCATTTACTGAGTTCGAGATGGATTTATTGAATCATCTCAACTGTTGCCCGGCTCAGCTGATAGCGAATGGCTGGCGGAATTTGAAGTTTGTGCAATTTGCAGCCTGGAGAGTGGGCGTGGAGCTCACTGTAAAGTTATTTTTATACTGGTTTTCTGTGAAGCCCGGGGATAACGGGCAGGTAAACATACAGAGGAAGGGGAAGTCTGAGTGGGTTTCCAGCAAGCATCAGCAATTGGAAAAATTAGAAAGATAGATATTTCCCCATTGTACAGAATGGGTTAGGGCGCCCGTGGTGGGTGAGGGAAGAGGACGATCGTCCGCTGTTCCCTGTTGGATGGTCGGATGCCAAGACCGAGGCGAGCCCGATAAAGAGGGGGCATCTAAGCGAGGAAGAGCGTCGGGCGGATAGGCTCCTTAGCTCGTTTTACTGGCACTATGTGCAATCATGTAATATGTTGATTTACTCTTTTGATTGATACACGATATGGGTGCTTGGATGGTTTATAACCAATTTTACTTGTTTGTTTTGCAGCTTTGACCGGGTCGAAGAAGAGGTCGACCGACCAAGGGGCAGGAAGCTCGGCCGCTGTCCTTCAAGCTGAGCAGGCGTGCGAGCCAGCGCCTGCGAAAACTAGGGCACCTGCTCGGGTGCGAACACCTTCTGCCCCTCCAATGGCGCCCGGCGCTGGTCCAAGGGCCCCAAGGCCTCCGTCGTCTCGTGCTCCATCTTCGTCTGGGGGTGCGGCGGCTCAAAGGGCGGCCGGGCAGGCATCGGCGAGCCCGGCAAAGAGGAGGGTAGGTCCGCCGATACTGGCACTCGGTGGTATGAGGCCGGCTGGCAATGTGGCCAGGGAGCAGGCTTCATCATTGGACTAGGGGAGAAAGGCTGCGGACAGGGGCAAGGGGAAGGCGAACGTGCCATCAAAAGAAGGTCTGCCCTCCAAAAAGGCGCGTACCAGTGGACCCGAGCCGGTGGGGATGTTCATACACTGGTCGGAGGAAGAGCTTGGCCTCTTCATCAAGAACAGCAGCCCAGATGGGGATGAACCGTCGAACCCTCGACTGCACATGTATGATGAGCGGAGGGTGGATGAAAAGGGAGAGGCGTCGTTCCCTTACTTGCCCTCGAACCCAAATGGGGGTCGGTTCTCCGGTGTGGCCTCCATCCAATCCCTGTACTCATCGGGTACCTATGAGTGGCATGATCACCTTGTGGCAGATGCGTTCAGACGCCCGCCAGCCGAATATGCGGCAGCCCATAGCATGGTGGCCGCTGTGGCTGCCCACGCCTCTGAAACTTTAACGCACAACTTAGCGAGGGAGGTGGCCCATCTGAGGGCGGAGGCCAGGGCGCCCGGCGGTGTTGAGCAGCTCAAAGCACTGGAGCTGCCAGGGATCAGGTGTTGGCAAACGCTAAGGCCCAGAGGGCGGCTGTGAAAAAGCTGGAGGAGGAGAGGAAAAGAGAGAGAGAGAGAGAGAGAGAGAAGGAACAAGGCAAACCAGGAGGCGGCCGAGGCCGTGCGAGAGGCAGCAGCGCAGCGGGGGGACGCGGCGGCCGCAAAAGAGGAGCTCCAGGCGTACCAAGCCGGAAAGGCTCAAAGGATTGAGTGGGCACGTCGAGATGAGCGGAGGCAATGGTATTGGTTTTACCTGAACACGTCCTCCCGTGGGTTCGAGAACTGCCGAAAGCAGTTAAGTCTGTTGAACCCCGAGATGAATGACGCAGGTATTGACTATACGCCAAATGCAGCGGAAGCAAATATAATACTTAAAATTTAAATGCGCCAAGTCCTAAAATTCCCGAACGGATCCGCTAGTAGAATTTAAAACCTGTTAAGATAGTGGTATACCTCACGAGTTCCAATCGGTTGGTTGTATAAGGCGTGTCCTAGAAGTCCACTCTTAGTGTCCTCCTTCCGCCGGTGATCCACACGAGCAGTTTGTCGGGCACCAAGGTGCTAGCCTTCTGTTCTTTTCACCAAAAGAACAAGGGACCAATCTACAGTGCTTTTGAATTCAAGAACTCCTTCTTGAATCAAAAGGGAAGGATGGCGCAAAGGAGAAGAATCCACAAGAACACCTTCTTGTTTTTCTCTTCTCTCACAAACCCTAATTTTTGGTGACTGCAAATCGAAATTCCTAACTCCTTAGGCAAAGTCGATTTTTCCTCTCTCAACTCTTGGGAGCCAAAAATTTCTCTCACTTGGAAGAGCTAGGGTTGAAGGTGGCGATTTTCTCTCTCTCTACAAGGAGGATGAAAAACGCACAAATGAATTGTTTTTTTTCACACTCTAGGCGCCTAGCACCTTAGGTTTATATTTATATTTAGAGCAGTATTATAATTCTAAAATTATAATACTATGACTTCATGAATTGAATTTACAATTAAAATATTACCTTAATATTTAATTTAAATTCAAATCGTAATCTTAGGGAATCAATTGGAAGATCAAATCTCCCCTTGGGACCCACCTAAGCCATGCGCCATATGCCTCTAAATTCCTTTGGAATTTTATAAATCAAAATCATTCCTAACAATTAGGAAGTCATGATTTTCCAAAGATCATGAGTTAAGATTCAAATCTTTTGATATCTTCATAAATCTTTTGAATTCAAACTCATGATTTAAATTAATAAAACAATTTTATTAATCCAAAACAATAAAATGAGGCGCCACCCTCAAATAATATTGGGGAATTTTATAAATCAATAATTTCCTAACTTTTAGGAATCTTATCTGATTTATTTTCCCTAATATTATTATAATTGTAAATAATTAATCCCTATTAACTATTTAACAATTATTATATTTAAAATTGTCCCACAAATTTAAATATATCACAACTGTAGATTATTTAAGACAAGACTTAATGTCCCAGACATTTTGCTATGTCTTAAATTGTGCCACCGGAGTGACCCAGGAATTAACCCTAATTCGTGTCCCTTTAAGCGATGTCCTGATCCTGCTCATGTGTGACCCAACAGGCCTCACGTGAAGTTGGC
This sequence comes from Chamaecrista fasciculata, assembly GCA_003254925.1. Lineage (NCBI taxonomy): Eukaryota > Viridiplantae > Streptophyta > Magnoliopsida > Fabales > Fabaceae > Chamaecrista > Chamaecrista fasciculata. Next base: position 23,517 of record QANZ01011354.1, read on the forward strand.
AGTAAGCCATCTCTATGACCTACAAGTCGAGAGCGGACTCTAGCAAGCCATCACGACTACCCAAAACACGTGAGTTATCGTTTTTACCAAAACCGACTTAACCTTAGTACCTCCTTGTCATAGACACTATTGTCCTACGATATCTTGGTCATGGATTAGGCACAGGAAAGTCATCCATAATCCAAACCTCAACTTTCTCGATTGCCTGAGTAAGTCCCAATTTACTGAGTGGCCACTCCTTTTCCTTGGACAGACTCATCGAGGGCGCCAGTTAGATATCTCCCATCTAATGAGGGACAAAATCCCATCTTGGTCAATCCACATTCCTCAGCACGGCAATCAACCAAACCCGTACCTAGCCCTTATGGCTACCCTGCTACGGGCAACGTTAGACTAGGCCAAAGTCTGACAACTGCAACGCCGGAATAATGATGACCTCAGGTCTAAGGCATCACGACAGGCGTACAGGAGAGGCAAGCTGATGACTAAACCCATGCAGGACTCTCCGGGTCTGTCCAGCAATTTGTAACCCTTTACATAATTGCACAATGACTCTCGTTCCAGCATCTAGTGCATGCATCTCTATGCATCGAGGTCATACTGGTCTTAGTTCATTTTCGCTCCCACGAAAACAATCGACCAGGGACAGATTTAGATTAATTATCACATAATTAATCACAGACGCTATCATAGTACACATGCTAATAATATGATAACACATTAATTTATCTCTATAAATTAATCCAAATGTTCATAACATTTTACATAAAATGATTGGCCCTAGGGCACAATCTGCAACAGACTCCCACTTGCACTAGGGTACAATCATCAATCTAGTTGTTCCTACTCCTAGGTACACTGATCAATGCGTCTAATCCCCATCGACGATACATGCCGCTCATGTATGACCCTTGCAAGAGGCTTCGTTAGAGGATCTGCAACGTTATCCTCGCCTGCTACTTTACATATCTTCACATCACCTCTGTCAATCATCTCTCTGACAAGGTGAAAACGTCTGAGTATTGTTTGGTCCTCTGGTGGGACCGTGGCTCCTTGGCTTGCGCAATAACACCACTATTGTCACAATACAGGGTAACGGGATCAGAAATGGTCGGAACCACACCAAGCTCGGAGATGAACTTTCTAATCCACACAGCCTCATTTGCTGCATCCGATGCTGCAATATACTCGGACTCCGTTGTAGAATCGGAAATCGTGCTTTGCTTGGATCTCTTCCAACTCACGCTGCCACCGTTCAGGAGAAACACATATCCTGACTGCGATTTAAAGTCATCTTGGTCGGTTTGGAAACTAGCATCTGTGTAACCCCTTACACATAGCTCCTCATCAGTTCCACCGTAACCCAAGAACTCATCCTTAGTCCTTCTCAAGTACTTAAGGATATTTTTTACAGCGATCCAATGATCCTCACCAGGGTCTTGTTGGAATCGACTTGTCATGCTTAGGGCAAACGACACATCGGGTCGAGTACATAACATGGCATACATGATGGATCCTATTGCCGAAGCATAAGGAATTCCACTCATGCGCCCTCGCTCAACAAGTGTCTTGGGACACTGTTTCTTGCTCAGGGTCAGCCCATGATTAATCGGTATGAATCCATTCTTGGAGTCCTGCATACTGAACCTCTTCAGTACCTTATCCAAGTACGTACTCTGACTCAATCCAAGAAGCCTACGAGATCTATCTCTATAGATCTTGATGCCTAGAATATAGGCAGCTTCTCCTAAGTCCTTCATTGAGAAAGATTTTGCCAACCAGGATTTTACAATCTCTAAGGTGGGAACATCATTTCCAATGAGTAATATGTCATCGACATATAGTACCAAGAACACAATTATGCTCCCACTAACCTTCTTGTAAACACAAGGTTCATCAGGGTTTTGTAAGAAGCCAAACTCTTTGACTACTTCATCAAAACGATGATTCCAACTCCTGGATGCTTGCTTCAATCCATAAATGGATCTCTGAAGCTTGCATACCATGTCTGGTGCCTCAGGATATACAAACCCCTCGGGTTGTGTCATATACACATCCTCGGGCAGCCTCCCGTTAAGGAACGTTGTTTTGACATCCATTTTCCATATCTCATAGTCATAATATGCGGCTTTAACAAGGAGGATCCTAATGGACATGGCCATTGCAACAGGCGAAAACGTTTCGTCATAGTCAATACCATGACGTTGCGTAAATCCCTTCGCAACTAGCCTCGCCTTGAAGACGTTGACATTGCCATCCATGTCTGTTTTCTCTTTGAAAACCCACTTGCACCCTACGGGTTTTACCCCTTCGGGTGGAGCGACCAAGGTCCATACCTTGTTGTCGTACATAGATTGCATCTCAGCCTTCATGGCTTCAACCCATTTCTCGGAGTTGGGGTCTACGATGGCCTCTTGATAGGTGGTGGGCTCACCATGCTCCATGAGCAACACATCCTTGTTTTCAGTCACCAGAAATCCATATCTCTCAGGCTGAAAACGTGTCCTATCAGACCTTCGTGGTCCTTGTGCTTCTGGAGGAGCTTCCACAACATCTTGTGGATCTTCTCCAGTTTCCGTCTGTGCCTCTGAAGTGCCTTGTGGAACTTGAACTTCTTCGAGATCCACCTTACTCCCACTGTTTCTTTTGGAAACTAGATCCTTCTCTAAGAAGAATCCACTTCTGACTACAAACACTTCGTTGTCAGTTTGGCAGTAAACATAGTATCCCCTTGTTTCCTTGGGGTACCCTACAAACAAGCACTTGATGGATTTGACAGATAGTTTATCGTTAGCTTGTTGCTTAACGTAAACCTCACATCCCCAAACTTTGAGATAAGACAAATCGGGACTCCTCCCTTTCCATATCCCATATGGTGTCTTCTCAACTGCCTTAGACGGAACACGGTTAAGTGTGAACGCGGCAGCTTCTAAAGCATATCCCCAAAAGGATGGCGGAAGATCAGTTTGACTCATCATAGATCGAACCATATCCAACAGAGTTCGATTCCTCCTCTCAGACACACAATTCCACTGTGGGGTTCTAGGATAAGTAAGTTGTGAGACTATCCCACAACTACTAAGATGATCAATGAATTCTTGACTCAAATACTCACCTCCTCGATCAGATCGAAGGACCTTGATTTTCTTGTCAAGTTGGTTCTCAACTTCATTTTGAAATCTTTTGAACATTTCAAAAGACTCTGACTTGTGCTTCATTAGGTAGACGTAGCCAAACCTACTGAGGTTGTCAGTAAACGTAATGAAGTAGGAGTAACCTCCTCTAGCATGGATACTCATGGGTCCACATACATCACTATGTATGATCCCCAATAAGTCAGATGCCCTCTCACTGTGGCCAGTGAAGGGCGCCTTTGTCATCTTGCCAAGTAAACAAGATTTGCAAGCATCATATGATTCAAAATCAAATGAGCTTAGAAGTCCATCTTTATGGAGCTTCTCTAGGCTTTTCTCGTTTATATGGCCTAAACGACAATGCCAAAGGTATGTAGGATTAGATTTGCTAATCTTAATCCTTTTCGAATCGATGTTATAGATCTCGTTATTACGTTGTTGTTCCAATTTTAAGATATAGTGGTTATCGTGCAGATCTCCATAAGCATATAACACATTATCTTTGTAAATTGAACATTTTCCATTCCCATTCACACAAACAAATCCTTCCTTATCCAAATAAGAAAGTGATATAATGTTAGAACTCAAGGATGGAACATAATAACAATTTTTCAAAAACAAAACAAGCCCAGTGGGCAAAACTAGCTCGTATGTTCCTATAGCAACAGCAGCAACCCTTGCTCCATTGCCCACACGTAGGTCCACCTCGCCTCTGCTCAGCTTTCTACTTCTTCTTAACCCCTGCACATTAGTACATATGTCAGAACCACAAGCAGTATCCAATACCCAAGTGGTAGGAGTAGACAAGTGAACGCCTATAACAAAGATACCTGAAGTAGAGGCTTCGCTCTTCTTCTTCTTCAGATCTTTCATGTACAGCTTGCAATTCCTCTTCCAGTGTCCAGGCTTCTGGCAGAAGAAACAAATTGTATCCTTAGTGGACTTTGCCTTCTTGGCAGGCGGTGGGTTAGGCTTAGCCGCAGGTTTGGTCCCACCAACCTCGGCGTCCCCTTTCCTCTTTACTTTGCCCTTACCCTTTCCCTTGTTCTAAACTAAAAAGACAGTGCTAGGCGCCTTCTTTATGGATGCCTCAGAAGTCTTTAGCATCCCATGCAGTTTAGAGACGGTCTTCTCCATGCCATTCATATTAAAGTTTAAGACGAACTGGTCATAACTTCTAGGTAGCGAATTAAGGATCAAATCCGTCGCTAGCTCTAGCACAATGGGAAAACCCAGCCTAGCAAGGTGATCTATGTACCCCTTCATTTTTAAGACGTCGGCACTAGCAGATCCACCTTCTGCCATCTTGCAAGAGTAAAGAGCCTTTGCAGTCTCAAACCTCTCTTGCCTTGCCTGTACTTGGAATATTTCCCTGAGATGTGTCATCATCTCATATGCCCCCATGTTCTCCAAGTTCTTTTGGATCTCGGGAACCATGGTAACCAGCATAAGACAGGCAACATCCACAGAGTCACTTTGATGCTTCTCATAAGCATCTCTTGTTGGGAATTCTAGGCGCCAAACGCAGCGGAAGCAAGAAATATATAATTAAAATTTAAACGCGCCAGGCCAAAAATTCCCGAACGGATTCGCTAGCTGAATTTAAAACCTGTTAAGATAGTGGTATACCTCACGAGTTCCAATCGGTTTGGTTGTACGGGGCGTTTCCTTGAAGTCCACGTCGTGCGTCCTTCCTCCTCTGGTGATCCACACGAACAGTTTGTCGGGCACCAAGGTGCTAGCCTTCTGTTCTTTTCTCCAAAAGAACAAGGGACTAATATGATGGAGATTGTGCCCTAGGGCCAATCATCTTATAGATATGTTGTGAACATATCAATTAATTTATAGAGATAAATTAATGGTTATCACATTATTAGCATGTTTACTGTGATAACAGTCCGGGATTAATTATAGGATAATTAATCTAAAACTGTCCCTGGTCGCTCATTCAAGTGGGAACTTGAAATGAACTAAGACCAGCATGACCTCGGTGCATAGGGATGCATGCACTAGATGCTGGTACGAGAGTCATGGTGCAATTACGTAAGGAGTTACGAGTTGCTGGACTGACCCGGAGAATCCTGCATGGGTTT
>QANZ01011362.1:5016-26721 GCA_003254925.1 Chamaecrista fasciculata
CTTACATAATTGCACCATGACTCTCGTCCCAGCATCTAGTGCGTGCATCTCCATGCACCGAGGTCAGGCTGGTCTTGGTTCAATTCAAGTTCCCACTCGAATGAGCGACCAGGGACAATTTAGATTAACTATCTCATAATTAATCATGGACTGTTATCATAGTAAACATGCTAATAATATGATAACCATTAATTTATCTCTATAAATTAATTGATATGTTCCAAACATATCTATAGGATGATTGGCCCTAGGGCATAATCTCCATCAATTCATTCTTCATCTAAAAAACACAACATCAGCTTTCATTCTTCACAATTCGCGATTCACACTAAAATCAAAAGAAAAAACGCGATCAACACTGCCAATCGACGAACCCTAAACATCTTCGCGATTTCATCCTCCATCTGCAAGACGTGAAGAAGACGAACCCGTGAAGAAGAAGAAGACATGAAGACAAACCTATGTTGCGGTTAGTGACTGGTTTTATTTCTGAACCTTAAAACCATGAAGAATAAGACGTGAAGAAGACGAACCTGTGAAGAACCTTCAAAACTTCGAACCCGTGAAGAAGACGAACCACTGCTACGATTCCAAGGCTTTTTGTGCGATAGATTTAGGGATTCAAAGATTTAGGGTTCGTCGGCAAGGAGAGAGGAATATGACGAAGAGGGTTTCAAAACTGAAATAGCTAAACGGAATCGCGAAGAGGGTTTCGATTTTCAGATGGAGGATGAAATCGCGAAGAGATTGCAGATGGAGGGTGAAATCACGAAGAGGTTTAGGGTTCGTCGATTGGCAGTGTTGATCGCGAAGAAGATTGAGAATCGCGAAGAGATGAAGCGCACAGTTAGATGAAGAAGGGATGAATCGTGAAGAGGAAAAAAAATGGGGGTTAGTGAATGAATGAATGTGGAAATCGCAAATTGGTGATGAAAAATTAAGAATTTTGTCTTTTTAGTCCCTCCACCGTTAAAATTTGACAGAAATTTTAAAATGGGTACCAAAGTGGGTAACGGTTTAAAAGACAAGGTACCAAAGTGGTACTTTTGAAAAAACAAGGTACCAAAGTGGAATTTACCTTTAAATATTCTCGTCAAGTTAGGAACTCGAAAACTCCAATACTGATTGAGGATTGTCCACTAGGTCTATCAACTCGGAAAATATCCTAATATCATTATCATAATATTTATAAAATAAATATTTTAAGAGTTAGGACTTAGGACTCCTCCCAACCCCTTCTCTATGCCTTTGAATATTTACAATTAATTATGAAAATTATGCATTGTATTGATTGTTGCTTGTTATCACAATACAATATCTTTTAATGTTAGTATCTTTGTGACGTGACTCGAGTTAACTGTATCTTATATCTATATAAAATTCTACAATAGATATGATTAATTTTGCTTGTTTGATTGTGAAATAAGTGATTCATTTTAAAGACTTAATTTGATCTCGTTTGTTGATGTCCCCAACTGGATAGAGAAAGTACCTGTCAAAAGCAACTTGTAACTCTTTTTTTATTCTATTCAAACTTGAAACGAGAAAAATATAACTACATTAATTAGTTTGGGACCAAATTGAGAAGCTATAGAAACATATAGGATTAGTCTGAAACAAATTAAACATTTAAGACCAATTTAAAATTTAACCCATATATTTGGGACCAATTTTAGATTTTGACCAAAATAATAAGGGCTTACTCAACTTCTTTTCATCTTTTGTAAATTATAAATCACTTTTTCTCTTTAAATATTTATTTTTTNTGATCCTAAAAGACAAATTCATTTTCGATATTCAATTTGACTTTATTTATTGATGATCACAATTAGGTAAAGAAATGACTTGTTAAAAATAATGTGTAATTATGAATTTGTCATATTTAAGACTTGAAACGATCAAGAGTTATATGACAAACTTTATTTATTCAATCGAGAAATGAGTGATATATTTTCAAGGCTCCATAATTTGATATTGTTTATTGATAATTTCAATTGGATAAAAAAATGATTTGTCAAAAGTAACTCAGTTCTAGATTCTTCTCATTCAAACTTAAAACAACAAAGATATAATCACATTCAGTTGTTTGAGACCAAAAGTAATAAATAAAGAAATACATAAAACCAATTTTGTAAAAAGAAAAACATAACATGCTAGATTAAAATTCACTAAAAAAAATATATGAGATCAAAAGTATAATTTAACTTTAAAGTTTTAAAGTAAATGGTAGGGAAACTCACTCATGGGAATTTGAACGAAGTTCTCATATTTTGATTTTTTTACCACTTTTTATTTGCTTTTTTCTTTCAGCTCCTTAAAGTTGAATAATTTTGAAATTTTTTAAATACACGTGGAATATTTTCTATTAACAATTGGCGCAGACAGAAAATATGTTGCATTTGGATAATATTCGGTGCAAAAATTGATCAACAAGTCAAACCAGTGAAGCAGGCAATGCCAAAAGAAAAACCAAAAGCTGGTGCTTGTTGAACTTTTTTTCTTGAAAGAGAAGAAATATTCTAATCTTTATTATAATTTAATGTAATAATATTTTACAAATTTTTTATTTATAGAATTTAAACTGAATTCTTTTAATATTTGTTATAAAAAATTATTTCTAAATATATCTGTTAAGAAACATAATTAACTTTTTATATAATTTATTTCTAAAACGTATAAAATTCTTATGAATTTTAATTGATGTGTAAAAAGTTCTTTGACCTTTGAAAAATAATTAAAGATTCTTAAGTTTTTTAGGGGAAATTACATTTACCCACCTTGAATTATGTGTTCAATTGCAATGTTCCCCTTAATTTATAAAAAAAAAAAAATTAACCCCCTAAACTATTAATTTCATAGCAATATCCCCCAACAGTTAGTAATACTGTTATCTTTTTATTTTTTAAGTTGTTATAAGTTGGATAAATGCTTCATAAATTAGTCAAATGACATAATTATCCTACAAAGTATAAGTTGTTAGAAAATCATATTATTACTTATTTTGGGTGTAAATTTATTTATTTTTACTAATAAAGATTAAATTAAAGGGAGCCAGATATTTATTCAGAACAATAATGACACAGTATAATTTAGCTACATTTCAAAGAATATAATGTATTTTTACTATAAGAAATAATTTTTTTTTAAAAAATATTTATCCACTTGTTTTGTGAGAGTCAAATATTAATTGTACGACCAAAAGTCAAAAGATATAATTTTCATTTTCCATTTTAAAAATTTAAGATGTTCATGAGTAAGATATTGGCAAGGTATTATAATCCTCGAATTCAAACCTAAATATGATGAGCAGGTATTAAAATCAATTCTCATTCTCATACTCACCAGGTAATTTAATCCCCATACCTAAACTTGAATCCAAGAGCTTTTAAAATAAATTATTTTTTTATTAATAAAAATTTATTTCCATCTTTAACTATTAAAAATTAAAAATAATTGATAAAATATTTACTACTTGACCAAAGTGCACTTTTGGTCCCATAAAATTTTCTCAGGTTTCAATTTGGTCTCATAACTTTTTTTGTTGTACTTTTGGTCTCATATCTTTTGCTCAAGTTGCAAATTTGGTCTCGTGTTACAATTTTGATCCCATATATTTGGGTCAAAATGCAAAATTGGTCAAATATCTTTTGATTAGGTTGTAAAATTAGTTTCATATTTTTGGGTCAGGTACACAATTGGTCCCATATCTTTGTGTGAAGTGGGACTAATGGTGAATATTTTTACAAAAATATAGGACTAATTCTATAACTAGACCTGATCATGGGCCTCAAAGTCTTCCCGACCCGAATAGGCCAGTTCGACAAAAATGTAATATAGGCTAAAAAATAAAAGCCCGTATATTATTCGGGCTCGGGCTTTTTTAGATTGACCCGAAAGCATAATATGTATATATTTTATAATTTTAAAATATAATATGACATAAAATGTATATTTATATTATTATATTGCAAAAGAAAATTGTTATATACTATGTAAAATTTGTAGGATAATATGAGTTTAGAGAAAAATAAGATAGTTGTATATTTTATATTGTATATAATTCTATATTTTATATAATAAAATATTTTATATATCATAAAATAAAATATTTATTATATATAATATAATTATTAATCAAATTACATATGAGAGTTAAAAAAAAATGAAATTGAATATGAGTGGAAAGTAATTAAAAACACCTCGTACAAAATGATGTTTGGTGTATAAACTTGATAACTTTATAAGTTATAAAATTTAAATTGTTTAAATTGTAATTTAAATTTTATTGTGTGATTCTTTTGGGGATAAATTATCGAATATAAAATATGTAATGAAATATTTAATTAATTGATCATATATTTTTAAAAATTGAAAAAACTTAAAAAGTGAGCCCGAATAAAAAAGGCCCGAGCCCGGCTCGAATGAAAACAGACTCGAACATACTTTTTAAATATTATTATACCTTAAAGTCTGACTCGTATTTTAATGAGCCCAGCCCGTGATCAGGTCTATCTGCAACTTAACCAAAAGTGAAATTAAACCGAATGCGCAACTTGAACAAAAATTATGAGACCAAAAGTACACTTTAACCTTAATATTTTATCAACAAAAAATTTTAAAATATTATATTCTTTATATATAATAAAAATATTTTATTATTATTGATATAATATGAGCATAGTTAGGTATCACTATGCTCGGTCCCCTTAAAGTAGGGTTAGAATAAAATCTCAAAGTTACCATTAAGAGAGAGAGTCATTGCCTTCATATGAACGCTATCCAAATCTTTCAAGGCTAAAAGCAACCAAATATCTTAAGGTTGAAGAGTCTGAGAAATTGAAGGCTCATTAATGCATGGAAATTTCAAATTTATGAATTTCCCCTCTGATCTTTCTGTTCACATTATCTTTATTATACCCTTTCTTTTATTTTTAAAGAGAAGTATGAGATTTATTTCTTCTCTTTAATAACCACTATCTAACTATGATATTCTAAAGTCTAAGCAAAATAAGGAGAAAAGATTTTTTTTTCTTTTTGGAAAATAGATGTGATGTTGGTGAGATTAATTAGAAAGGGATAAGATTAGAAGAATAGACAAAAAGAGAAATGCGTGTCTTATATACTTTGAAATTTCCATGGGTGAATTTTAAAGTTTTTTCTTTCTATCAAATTTTTAAGAAAAAAAATTTATGTAAAATTTCTTATGTAAATTTTATAATTCTTTTCCAATAATATGATTTATTAACATTTTTTCTCCTATTATTGGTTATATAATTTTTTTATTTTTTCTTGATTATACAAAAATAATTGTCGCATATCAGTAACCTTTTATAAATTTAGTCCATTTTTTTAACTTCACCAACAGTACTAAATTATATATGATTTTCTTATGGTTTTAATTATATAATGCACTTTTTGACATTCAATATATTATCAAAAAAATATTTCAGCTTTTTATTTTTATCAATGATGAAGTGTGAAAGCCTCGGTTATAAAAAACGATAGAAAAGGTACAAAATTAAAAGTAAAACAAACGAGTCTAATAATATTATAAGAGATAGATTTTTTGTACCACGAATTAAAAGAAATTGAAAAAGAGAAAGCAACGTTAGTTTCTCATGGAAGAGAGAAGTTAAAATTTTGGTAACTACCTCAGATCAAATTTTATGTGATTTCGTTAAATTTTAGGAAAAAAATTTGTTTTCTCTATGTTTTATTTATTGCAGAAAAATGTCGATGACCAAATTATATATATCACACGTCTTTATTAGATCATTGTTGTTTAATGAAGAATATATGTACACGTATGTTGAGTACAAAAATGATTTTATTAATTTATGAAAAATAAAATTATTTAGACGAATGAAGACATAATAGACAGCATCCGTGTCAGATTTTAGGGTACATTAATGGAAAATAAGATTCGTCCAGATATATTAAATGTATTATTTAATTGACATATGATCAAGATGGGAAAACTAGAGGTATTCCCAAAATCACATTAGCCACGAAATTAATATTTCATTAAGTAATGACAAGATGATTCATGATTCAGGTTTCAGGAGGTAATATGGAGAACAAACACATGATACATGATTAATTTTATTATACATATTATAATAATATGTATCTATTGGATGAGTCTATAATACAAAGTTTGATTCTTGACATGAGATACAATGGATCATGAGCTAATAAGATAATGACACGTGAAAAAGTTAGTTATATGTAATTCATGATGTGACTTCATGCACAGTTTTGATTGGTTAAAAAATTATTATTATTTTATTATTTTTAAACATTAAATTACATCAATAGCTATAATTATGCCACATCAGCAATTGCATCTCATGTCAAAAATTAAACTTTATATTTTAGACTAACCCGTATCTATTACTTCCAAAAAGAAAATTTAAAATATTTAATTTAAATATTTCTCTTGACATATATATATATATATTGCAATTATTACATTTTTCTAAGTTTAGCTTACAATTTCGGCCAAAAAAAAAAGTTTAGCTTACAATGAATTTTATATATATTAAATCAATCTTTTATTATTAGGTCAAAAAGCTACACACCTCAATGAAAGCATATATAATTTTATTATTTTCTTTTTAAAAAAATATTGTAGAGCCTAAAGCAGAAAATTAAATGATAATTTGACTATAATTCAATCTTACACTTAAATCACATTTTTAAGACATACACGTCACACTTAATTTTACTAACATTATATCCTTTAAAGATAAAAAGTAAAAAAAAAAGGTTATTTGTGGTAATAATTATTTCAATATTTATAGAAAAAATTTAAGTTTAAGTCTCGTTAAAATAAATTATATTTAAACTTTTCAAAAATAAATAAATAAAAAACGCCTTATGATGATGAATTGATGATAATTAAAACAAGTGTTTGCATATAGAAAGATAAGCTCTGGGGTGGACAATATAGTGGATTTCAGAGTTCAACTTCAAACCATATGAATCGATATTTCTTCATGAAAATTCTACAAAGTATAAATTTTGAAAAGGATTGCTTTTTAATTACAGCATATTCATGACTAATGCTTCCAACAATTAAACATATGTAACCTTTCACTTTTCGGTGAAACTCTCATATTGTATTCACACACTCTCTTTGATTCTTTGAATAATATATATAAATATATATATATACACGATAATCTGTAATTTTGGTATTTATATATACACGTTAATGTAATTTTGATCCCTTATTTATTTTTTTAGGATAGATTACAATGTGGTCATTTACCCTTTTTTGTGACAAATTTGTTTTTTTAAATTTTTCAAAAGTTCAATTCCTTCCTAATAAGTGAACGTGTTATATTTCTTTCGTTTCAATTTCAATACGACGAGTCTAGAGTTTTACATGTTTTTTATGAATTATTTCTTTGTCTAGTTGGTTTCAGTAAACAAGGTCAAATTAAATTCCGAAACTGGATTGCTCGTTATTCAAAGTCAAACATGCAAAATTTGGTTATATCTGATCTATCTCGTTTCAAGTCTAATAGCGACGAGTTCAGAGCTACGAGTTACTATTGAAGATTCTGTTTTTTGCTCAATTGAAACCGTAAGCAAATAAAGTCAAATTAAGCTCGAAAGTGATTTGAAACTGAAAAGTGAAAAATTATGAAAAATCACACTTTTGGACCTAATTTGACCTTATTTGCTAATGATTCTAATTAAGCATAAAAATGACCGGTTAAGAATAACCCGTAATTTCGAATTCGTCACAATCAAACATGAAACAAGTGATATGACCAACTTTATTTATTTAACTAGAAAACGACGACGCACTTTCAGAAACCAATTTAACATTGTTTGTTGACAATTTTAATTGGACAAAAAACAACTCGTAAGAAACAACTTATAACCTGAAACTTGTCGCATTCGGACGTAAAATTAGAGAGATATAGCTATTATTGATACCAATGAGTGAAATATTTGTAAAACTTGGTGGACTAAAATACAGCAAAAATAATAATAAAGATTGAATTTCAATCTAAGTCAAATTAAAGATAGAGGACAAAAATTACAATTTCACCTATATATATATCATTTATGAATTATGATTCATTCAATTCCATCCATATTGCATAACCACGTTTTTCTTTTTTTGGATAAGTCCAATTCACTGCTTTTATTTGTGCTTTCTAGGTCAGCAACTTCACACCATATATCAAACTCACACATGCATATGCATCAAATATATCCGTGTTTTCACTTTTCAGCCACTCGTACCATATTTAATATTTTTTTTTCCCACTTTTTTACCATTCCTTTCCATAATCTTACTGATACGAGTCCCACATCGGGTAGTTAGCTGAAGGTAAAGCACTATATAAGATCTTGGGCTCTCCAACTTCAACAGCTAGCTTTTGAGGTGTGGTTCTCCCAAGGGCTTATACTCGTATCAATTGGTGCTTTCGTTGAGTTAAGCCAATGGCTGATGGAACTCGGATGGATGAACTTGAAGCGGTAACGCAAGAATTGCTCGTAGCTCAGAGCAAGTTGACTGCCGATTTGCAGAAATCGCAAGGTGTGATGGACGCGAAGATGAGCGCCTTCAGTGAACAGGTGGCTCGTTTGGAGTCTTTGATTCAACAGTCGTTGCGTGGGAAAGCTCCGATGGAAGCGAGTGGCTCGGTAGAGCAGTTTCCACGATATGAACGTCGAACGGTCGTAGCGGAGGAAGGGAATGGTCATGTTCTGGGCCGTAATCTGAAAATTGAGGTACCACGTTTCGATGGCACCGATGCGGAGGCATGGACTTTCAAGATCAAGGAATTCTTTGAGCTGTACGCTACACCTCTCCATCAACGAATGCGGATCGCGTCATTACATATGGAGGGAGAGGCATTTGCATGGTATCGATGGTTAGTTGAAAATGAAATTCATTATACTTGGCATGAATTTGTTGCTGCTCTTTTACTTCGTTTTGGTAGAACTGTTTATGATGATCCTAAAGCTGCTCTGAAGAGAGTAGTACAGACGGGAACGGTGGCAGAATATCATTCAGCTTTTGAGGTAGTGGCTACGAAGGTCAAAGGCTTGGCTGAAGAATTTTTTGTTAGTTTTTTTGTGGAAGGATTGCAGGAGCATTTGCAGTGTGAAGTACTTCTTGCTCAACCTTCTACGATGATGGCAGCTGTGGCAATTGCTAAGTTGCATGAACGGAAGCATAACAAGTTACAGGCCATGACTCGATCATCATTTTCACGTCCTTCGTCATTTTCTAAGAACAGTGGGTCGTTTGGCATGGTTAATGTGTCCCCTAGTACTGGTGTGTTATCTAAGGGACCAGTAACGTCAAATAAAATTGTAGATGTTGACAAAGGAGTGCCGGCTAAGGCTGTGACGACAACTGAGCCTGTTTTTAAAAAATTATCAGCAGCGGAGCTTAAGGCTAAGAGGGAAAAAGGATTATGCTATTATTGTGATGCTAAGTATAGCCGGACTCATCAGTGTAAGCCGGTGTTTCATTTGTTGTTGGGACAGGAAGAATTAAATGAGTTGTTACATGGAGATTCAGAGGATGAAGAAGAGTATGTAGAGGTGTCCAATGAGTTGATGAATTTAATTCCAGCTATTAGTTTGAATGCGGTTGAGGGTGAGTATCATCCAAAGACATTAAGGGTGACTGGGTTTTATAAGAAAGAAGCTCTGCGAATTTTGATTGACAGTGGGAGCACTTATAACTTCATCAAATCAAGTGTGGTTAAACGTTTGCATATGAAGACTGTTCCAGTTACCGAATTTCAGGTTGTTACTGGCAGTGGAGATAAACTTGAATGTGCCCGAAAGTGTGAGAAGGTGAATTTGGTGGTGCAGGATACAAAAATTGTGGCTGATTTATTTGTGCTGGAAGTTACGGGCTGTGATATTGTGTTGGGAGTGCAGTGGTTAGCGGAGTTGGGTACAATAGTAGCTAATTTTAAGAAATTAATGCTGACTTTTACGTTGGAGGGTAAGGAAGTACAATTCCGAGGAGATAGTTTGATTAACCCTATACCAATGACTCCTAAAGCTGTGCAGAAGTCAATGTTGCATGCTGGAGTGGCAGGAATTTTTACATTACAATGCCTTCCATCTAAGGGAAATGAAATGCAGCAGCACACATCAGTTCCTAGTTGTCTACAATCTGTTTTGACAAACTTCACGAATGTGTTTCAGGAGCCGAAAGAGTTGCCTCCCCAACGGGATGTGGATCATCCGATTGAATTAATACCGGGAAAAGGACCGGTGAATGTACGTCCTTATCGTTATCCACAATTTCAGAAAGAGGAAATCGAGCGTTTGGTTGATGAGATGTTGAAGACGGGAGTTATAAGAGATAGCCAAAGTTCTTTTTCATCTCCGGTATTGTTAGTAAAGAAAAAAGATGGCACTTGGAGGTTTTGTGTGGATTATAGAGCTTTGAATGAAGTTACGGTGAAGGATAAATTTCCGATTCCTACTATCGATGAGATTCTGGATGAGTTACAAGGAGCGGCATATTTTTCGAAGTTGGATTTAAGGGCGGGTTATCATCAGATTCGTATGAGGGACGCTGACATTCATAAAACCGCTTTCCGCACACATTTGGGGCACTATGAATTTGTTGTGATGCCTTTTGGGCTCACTAATGCTCCAGCAACGTTTCAGGCGGCAATGAATCGTATCTTTAAGCCGTACTTGCGCAAGTTCGTCACCGTATTCTTCGATGATATATTGGTATATAGTCCTTCGCTTGAGCAGCATGTTGATCATCTACAGGCGGTTTTAAATGTGTTGGAGCAGAATGTGTTCTTTGCCAAACTTTCAAAGTGCAGCTTTGGGCAGAAGAGTATTGAGTATTTGGGTCATATTGTCAGTGAGAAGGGGGTGTGTGTTGATGCCAAGAAAATTCAAGCTATGATTGATTGGCCAAAACCGACTAATGTGAAGCAATTACGTGGTTTTTTGGGTTTGACAGGTTATTATCGTAAGTTCGTGCGACATTATGCTCAGGTAGCTTATCCACTTACTGAATTACTTAAAAAGAATCAATTTCAGTGGAATCAGGCTGCACAGGATGCTTTTGAATCATTAAAGGTGTTGATGACGGAAACCCCTGTTTTGGTGTTACCTAACTTTAAGAAGGTTTTTGTGGTAGAAACTGATGCATCTAATATAGGGATTGGAGCTGTTTTATCGCAGGAAGGGCATCCACTTGCTTATTTTAGCAAGAAACTCAGTTCTCGTCTTGCTGTGGCGTCAACTTATGTGCGAGAACTTTATGCGATTACTCAATCAGTCTTGAAGTGGCGACATTATTTGCTGGGTAGACGTTTTGTCATTAAGACTGACCACAAAAGTCTGCGTGAGTTGATGTTTCAGGTAGTACAAACACCTGAGCAGCAGTTTTACCTTGCAAAATTAATGGGGTTTCAGTTTGATGTGGTATACCGTACTGGGAAATCAAACCGTGTTGCTGATGCCTTGTCTCGTCGGGAGGATGGAGGTGTTATTGAGGAATCTGTGCAGTGTTTTGCTTTTTCAGGGGTACAGCATGCTATCTTCGATGATTTGCGCAGTGCTCATTTGCAGAATTCTGAGATTTTGGAGCTTAAAAAGTTGTTGGAACAAGGCGAGTTATCTGTATTATATACGGTGCGTGATGACTTGTTGTTTTATTGTGATCGTTTATGGGTACCAGCAGATAGTACATTGCAGCGCCAGATTATTCAGTATTTTCATGCTTCACCTATTGGAGGACATGGGGGCATTACTAAGACATACAAAGCTATTGCGGAGTTGTTTTACTGGAAGAATTTGCGTTCCATGGTTCAAGATTTCATTAGGGAGTGCCAAGTTTGCCAACAATCTAAAAGTTCTACCCAACGTGCGCAAGGGCTGCTGCAACCATTGCCAATTCCGGCTAAACCTTGGGATGAACTTTCTATGGACTTCATTGTGGCTTTGCCGACTTCGAGTGGGTTCACAGCCATCTTGGTGGTGGTGGATCGGTTAACCAAGAGTGCTCACTTCATTCCTCTAAAGCCACATTTTTCTGCAAGTTCAGTTGCTGCAGAATTCATCAAATATGTGGTGAAGTTACATGGTTTTCCGCGTCATATTGTGTCAGATCGTGATGCCATTTTTATGAGTGCTTTTTGGAAGCAGCTGATGCATCATAGTGGTGTTGCTTTGCATTTTAGTACTGCATACCACCCTCAGTCGGATGGCCAAACTGAGGTGGTCAATAGGTGTTTGGAGCAATATCTTAGATGTTTTACAAGTGAACAACCACATCATTGGTCTCACTTTCTTGCGTGGGCTGAGCTGTGGTATAACGCAACTTATCACTCTGCTTCAGGAATGTCTCCGTTCCAAGCTTTGTATGGATTTTCTCCTAACATTATTCCTCATGCGTTGTCACCTGTCATCACTGTGGATGCAGTTGCTGATTTGGTTAAGATTCGTGAGGAGTTGCGAGCCACATTGATTGCCAATTTACAACGAGCTCAGCTGCATATGAAAAAGGTAGCTGATGCAAAGCGCAAGGATGTTGAGTTCTCTGAAGGGGATTGGGTCTTGTTGAAGTTCCAGCCTTATCGACAGAAGTCTGTGGTCAAGCGTCTGAATCAGAAATTGGCCAAACGATATTATGGGCCATATCAAATTTTGCAGCGAGTTGGGCTTGTGGCTTATAAGTTGCGTCTGCCTGAAGGGAGTAAGATCCACGATGTTTTTCATGTATCTCTCTTGAAGGCTTTTTGTGGAACGCCACCCGATGAGGTTCGTTCCTTACCTGAGTACTTTGAGCCTTATGAGACTCATCCTGTTGCTGTTGTTGATCAGCGTGAAGTGTTAGTGGATG
The DNA here is from genome assembly GCA_003254925.1 of Chamaecrista fasciculata. NCBI lineage: Eukaryota > Viridiplantae > Streptophyta > Magnoliopsida > Fabales > Fabaceae > Chamaecrista > Chamaecrista fasciculata. The sequence continues at coordinate 17,879 of QANZ01011362.1, forward strand.
GAGTGTTGCAATCTCAGATTTTAGTAGAATGGGCTGGGCTTCCTAGAGAAGAGGCAACTTGGGAGGTTCGTCAGCATGTGCAGCAGTTGTTTCCCAATCTCAACCTTGAGGACAAGGTTGTTTTTGAAGCAGGGGGTAATGATATGGATCAGCAAGTGCAGGCCTAAGATTCGGCCCAAACTGAGGAACATGTGGACGTAGCTGAGTCAGCAGGGCATGAGAAGATTCGGGAAGTAAGGTCACGCAAACAACCAGCTTGGATGGCCGATTTTGTTATGAAGAAATGATCGGGGGCATTTGGGACACGTGATTCTGTTAGGGGGACCGTTGGGGAAGAATATATTGTAATAGGCATTGAGTAATAAGCTGTTATGGATTTGGTAGGATCTTTTTGATCTTTAGGAGCTTCCTCTGGCTCGAATAGAGGAGAGTTGTGTTTTGCTACTTGTGGAATACAGTACTGACGTTAGTTTTGCATTTTCTACTCCTTGTTTGTGAATTGATCCTTTATCATTGGCTTTTGAGGTGTGGTTCTCCCAAGGGCTTATACTCGTATCAATTGGTGCTTTCATTGAGAGCCGACCGACACGGAAGGGGCGACCTATAGGCTGGATTAAGGTACGTACGATGCGCCGTGCCGAATACTGGAAGTTGAATGGAGCCGCCAAAAGTGGAAAGGGCTATCAATGGACCAGTGTCGATAGAGTGGGCCGCCGTGGACGTCGGCTTTCGAAGGGGTATGTAATGATACGAGTCCCACATCGGGTAGTTAGCTGAAGGTAAAGCACTATATAAGATCTTGGGCTCTCCAACTTCAACAGCTAGCTTTTGAGGTGTGGTTCTCCCAAGGGCTTATACTCGTATCACTTACCAACCCATTTTATATATGCTAGCTATCCCAAAATGAAAATGGGTACATTACGTAAATATTTTTGTTTCACTTTTTTGTAGTTTTGTTTGACTTTTGTGGAAGATTTCAGAAGCCACAAGCAAAAGTATAATAATGACACTGGAGACTCATTGTTTTATCACTTGTTTAATTTTAAATAACTTTTCTCATTTCTTAATTTGAAAACCAATGTATTATATATGAATTTTATTATGCTCCCTAAATTCACTGATCAATGAACTATAAAAATATAAAGTCAAATATAGACGTACGCAAACAATTTGCAAACCACCCGCAGAGAAGTTTAGGAAAAATAATATATAAATATACACATATATCTGTATTTTATTGACTCTATCTATATATCGATCTTAAAAGATGAAACTCTCATACATCTTCATAGTTGACTTTTGACTCCCATTTGATTATATGACATAATATAATTATGAACCTTTTCCAGGATGCTTCTATCACATGATCGTTCATATATTGATTATTTTTCTCATTTAATTATTTCTTATAGTATATTCCTAGTTGGCAAACATATCTAAATGGACCCAAATTTCTTCAAGCTTTGACATTATTATCCTTCTTCCCTGCTCAATCCCCCTATAAATACATAGCTAACTCAAGCTTTCATTTCATTGCCAAACTTCATAATAATTCCCTCAAAAACTCAAACAAATATTTCATCAATATGGCTATCTCATTCTCTCCTATATTTTGGCTTTTGGCTATCTTCTCTTTGATTTCTGTTCTTCACATTGAAGCTAGCCACCATGTTTTCAGAAGCCTTCAGAGCCAATCCTCTGCTTCCTCAAATCAGCCTTATAGAACTGGTTATCACTTCCAACCTCCAAAGAATTGGATCAACGGTATTCTATATACACACACACATATAATATAAGATATATATATATTTCTTCATCTTTAGTTTCATATATATATATATATTATTGATTTCTAACGTATGTTTTGTTGTTTTATTCTTGTTATGTGCTGAAATTGATGGACTTTCTGGGTGTGTTTGGATTTGCAGATCCTAATGGTGAGTTAATAATTATGCCTTTTATTATTTCTTCAATAGTTTATGTAATTATTGTTGGCAAGTTCAGAGAATAGGAATGTGATTTCAGATTTTGCTTGCATCATAGAGTTCAATTAGTCAACACATTGAAGTGTTCAAACTTCAAATCTGCTTTGAAAACTTGGTACAAGAGTTCATTAAAATATATATATATACATATACATATATTACATTATTTCCTTAAGTTTAGATCATTGAACGGTAGTTCCAAAGTTTATTCAGGGTATATAAATATAAGATTTGGAATCAAATGGTGACGTAATGTGTGAAAATGATGCGTCTTTGATTACCAAAGTTTCTTGTAGAGGTCAGCAATTCTTGGAGCTGAATCTGAATACCCGTAATTGATAAGTACTCATATATAATCATATAATAATACATAATAAAGTAAATGAAAATGAATTTCGTAAAAATATATGTACGAGCTTAATATATGTATGTGCATGCATATATTTTATACAGTTATACTATATATGATCTTAATAATAATTTTCTTTCTATTTAATGTTATATATTATATATATTTCTTTTATATCTTTTAAAATTAAGAAATATATATAACATTAAAAAAAGAGTAAAATAAAAATTATATATTTTATCTTTGCAGGTCCTATGCTATACAATGGACTTTACCATTTATTTTACCAATACAATCCCAAAGGTGCTGTTTGGGGGAACATAGTTTGGGCTCACTCGGTATCCACGGATCTCATTAACTGGATCCCACTTGACCCGGCTATCTTTCCATCTCAACCGTCCGATAGCAACGGGTGTTGGTCAGGATCGGCCACGATCCTTCCAAATGGCAAACCCGCCTTTTTGTACACCGGAATTGACCCGTCCAATCACCAGGTTCAAAACTTAGCCTACCCTAAAAATGCATCCGACCCATTACTTAGGGAATGGGTCAAGTCACCCAAAAACCCTCTAATGGCACCCACTAATGCTAATAAAATCAATGTTAGCTCTTTTAGGGACCCAACCACAGCATGGTTAGGCAAAGATGGTCATTTTAGGGTCCTAATTGGAAGCAAAAGGGACACAATAGGAATGGCTCGTTTGTATAGAAGTAAGGATTTTGTGAATTGGGTTCAAGCCAAACACCCCCTTTATTCAGCCAAAGGAACAGGCATGTGGGAGTGTCCTGATTTCTTTCCTGTTTTGAATAAGGGCGTATCAGGGGTTGACACGTCAGTGGATGGTGATAATGTTAGGCACGTGCTTAAGGTGAGTTTGGATGATAAAAAACATGATTATTATCTAATTGGGAGTTATGATGGTAAGAAGGATAAGTTTATCCCGGATAGTGGGTTTGAGAATAGTGAATCTGTGTTGAGGTATGACTATGGGAAATATTATGCTTCCAAGACGTTTTTTGATCAAGAGAAGAACAGACGCATCTTGTTGGGTTGGGTCAATGAATCTTCAAGTGTTGCTGATGATCTCAAGAAAGGATGGTCTGGAATTCATGTGAGTTAACATCAATATCTCTTTCTTTATATATATATAAATATGAAAAATTATTGATCTAGTAATTCCGTATGAGAAAGATTGAAATACATAGTTTTGTTATTAAAAAATCAAAACAATATATTTGTTAGTTCTTTTCATGGACTAAAAAGTATATTATTTTTATTTTTCAGGGATTAAAATGTATATTTTAATCTTTCAGAGACCAAATTCTCAACTTGATAATTTTTCAAAGATCAAATTGTCAACTTACTAAAATACTTGATTCAATATTTGAATATTCATCTAGTACCTCTCTAGATCATATTGAGTTTTAGTATAAATTTTATAGAGGGACTAATTTGTAATGGGTTTAGGAAATAAAGTAGACATTTCAAAAAATAAGTATTAAAATAATAATTTATTAATTAATCTAAACTCTAAAACATTAATCAATTTATTATTTTTTATGTTTCCTTAAACTAAGAGCGATGATTTATGGTGTTGACCATGGCTGGATTTTTTTTCATTTAAATTAATAATGTCCATGTAATCTAGGACTAAAATGTTAATTTATTGATTATTACTATTATTATTTGTTAATGTTGCCTTACAATAATAGCGATGGCTTAATTACATAATACTTCTCAAGGTGCGTGATTGTGTGAGTTGTGTGCACGGTAAATGAGGAACATAGTTTAGATTAGTTATTTATTGAGTATGAAAAAAAAAAAAAACTATGGAATATGGTTGTATTTATTGAGGCCAGCTCATGCATGAGGAGGACGTGAAAGCAAGAAAAAGGAAAGAAAGTTGACCAAAATAGTAAAATACGTTAAAAAAAACGATGGCTGAAATTGAATTTGAAGTGCACATGGTTGATTTTGAAATTGTAGGCAATCCCAAGGAGTATATGGCTTCACAAATCAGGAAAGCAGTTAGTGCAATGGCCGGTGCCAGAAATTGAGAAGCTACGTGCAAACCCTGTGATTTTGCCAAACAAAGTGCTCAAATCTGGTCAAACACTTCAAGTCAATGGTATCACAGCATCACAGGTAATATTTTAAGATCTTTTTTTGGGTCAAATTTTAATTTCATTTTAAACTTTAATGTTTTAGAAAAAATCAAAATTTTAAAACTATTAAAACTAATTATTAAATATGGCATGTTGTCCTTGCACATACCTACCTTGGTTAACATTTGTCTCAATTAGAAAAGCAATTTTAGAACAACTGGGCTAGAGATAATTGGGTTATTGTTGTATTTTACCTATGAGTTCTGGATTTGAAGGTATTTTCTATTTTAAAATTTAAAGTTTTAACATAATTGGTTCTTTTGTTCTTCTAATATGCCATAAATTTATTAATCATTTTTTTACTAAGAGTTAATCCGGTTCGAGTCCTCAATTGGTGGGGTGCTAAAAAAGAGAATATATATACTAGACAGTCTTATCCTGCATTATGTGAGGAAGCTGATTTGAACCTACGACCCCACAATAAGTGTGTTTACTGATGAGCTAAGCCGGTCCTTTATTATTAGCTATTTTTTAAATAAAAAGAAAATTTTAAAATCAAAAATAAAATATTTATTAGGATCAAAATGAAATTATAATAAAATGCATAAAAAAAAGAGTAATATAGTGATTACCTAAAATGGGTTATTAAGATTCATCACATTAACTTTGAAAATTGTATTTTTGCAGGCTGATGTTGAAATTTCATTTGAAGCCAAAGATTTTGGAAAGGCAGAGAAATTAGACAAGTGGGTGGATCCCCAAATTCTGTGTAGTACAAAGGGTGCAGCCGTAAAAGGTGGACTGGGTCCCTTTGGTGTGTTTGCTTTAGCTTCAGATGGCTTCAAAGAGTACACGGCTGTGTTCTTCAGGATTTTCAGATATCAAAACAAGAATTTGGTGCTCTTTTGTAGTGACCAAACCAGGTTTGTCTTTCTCCTACTTCCTCTTTAATTTCCTTTTCACATTCCCATCATCATCATCATCATCTTCTCACCTAAACTCTAATAATTGTCAATTTCAAATCTTTTTTTCTGACTTGCATATGTAATATATATTGTGACAGGTCTTCATTGAATAAAGATAATGACCTCACCACTTATGGGACCTTCCTGGATGTGGACCCTGCTCTTGAGAATCTCTCCCTTAGAAACTTGGTAAGTTGCAATAGAGTCATATCCTTATTTTACATTCACAAACTTAAATCCAACTAGGAGCGCTAATAAAGAGTGACATAGTTAATTAAGGTTCGAGCTCTTATTCCACAATAACGAGAATTCAAATTCTCTAATCAATATGAGGGTCTTATTTAGTGGGTGATATATAAATTCCTCTTGTAAATCTTCAAAAAGGTCAAGAAATATTCTCTGACCTTAGTGAGATACCGGTGCTTATCCCTTCTTAAACTTTCTTATTATAAAAGAAAAAAATCCAACTAGGAGCATCAATTTTCTTGGATTATAATTGAATTGGGAAATTTATATTCAAATCTTATAAAAGCTTATTAGAATAGGTGGTATTATGGAGAGGTCAAGCTCTTTATCCATTTACATTAATGCAAACACTATATAACACTATCTTATAATTTAATCGTCCATAGTCAATAGCAGCATATAATCCTTTTGTCCCTTTTAAGTAATACCTGATTTTCAATTTTTTTTTTTCAGATTGATCACTCAGTAGTGGAGAGTTTTGGAGGAGAAGGCAGAGCTTGCATCACAGCTAGAGTTTACCCCACTTTGGCAATCAACGATAAAGCAAAACTCTTTGCTTTCAATTATGGAACTGCTGATGTCAAGATCACAAGATTCAATGCTTGGAGCTTGAAGAAAGCACATGTTAACTGAAACTACGGTCAAAATAAAGAAGGGGTGGAATAAAATACTAGATCCATTACAATGAATGTTTTTAAGAGTCCTTTTTTCTTTGGTGTTCTTTTAATTTGCTTGTGGCTCCGAATATCATTTATTTTCACATTCTTCTCACAGTCATGTAAAACGAGAGATCACACACATAAAAATTCAGTAATCAATCTGGGTGCCTATCACAATATTGTTTTACCATTTGTTCTCTAAAGAGACGATTGTAGACTCCTTATACTTGAATTGTTTTGTTTAATTTTTCTGTTTTATCTTTTATTCATTTTAGAAACTTCATATCTCTCTCTCACTCTAAATGATCTGAATCCCAAATCATACTCAAAAGTCAAAACATCAAATATCTTGTTATGTCACAATCTTCACATCGTGACATGTCCTACATCCATACAACTAAAGACTACTGCTGCATGCAAATTTTGGAGGCTTTTCAACCTTCTGACTTTTCCCAGATTGGGCCCTGCTACTTTTCTGCGATTTTCAACATTGTATAAATTAATAACACTAATTATAGAACAGTTCAATTGAGGATAAGAACAAACAGACATGCGTGATCAACTAGAAGTAGTGATCGAATTCAAGAATGAAATAGTAAATCAATTTATGTTCTCATTTACACCTTTTTCCATTTCATGCCTTTTCCTTTCTCTTCCTTCTCAATGTCGTCTTCTTCATCTTTACCATCATAACCATCTTCACTTTATATAGCATCCCCCGTAAACCATGACACAGCATGAGGAACAATTTTGTCCCGAATTATACAACTGCAGGCATGCCAACACAACGTAACTCAACTCATGAAATGAAAGGCTAAATTAACATGCTACGTTATCCTTTATTACTTCGTTCCAAATTAGTAGTAATTCAACTATTGCTTTGTATTATATGTTTTAGCAAATACAAAATCTGAATCAGCACCGTTAGAGATGTCTCATAAACAGAACTTATGCTTTGAAATCCATATAATATTGACCAAGTATTCACTAATTCTTACCCAATGTCATAGTCATGGTCCAACATACTTAGGAGCACTTTAGCCTATCCATACGACACATGAAAGACAAATATCACTCAAAATGATTTTATATATAAACTTGAGTAAACAAATATAAACAAGACTTACAGCATCATCATCAAAACTTTCATCCTCCTCAGGAATCTGGGGAGGCCTGAAGAAGTCAAAGAAACTAGCACAGTTTTCTTCTGTTTTTGTAATAGGTTTAGCATGATCAGATCCGTTTATTGGCTTCTTCTGGATAATCTTCTGTGTAAATCTCTTTACTGGATACCATTCGATCTCCGTTCTACAAATTAAAGTAAAACGACATATGAATATATATATATATATGCAGAGTTTGAGATCAGTAATAATTCTTGGCAAAGGGACATATGTTGGTTACCCTATTGCATTTTCCAATAAAGGGTCATCATCATCATCAACCAGGAGATATGTTTTTGTTAGCACTGAATTCTTGAAATAAGGATTAGTATCAAAATAGAATTCCAACTTGAAATCCTTGTCATTTTCAAGTCTACTGCACTTGATATCATTAAGATACTTGAGGGCCTCTTCATCACTGGTTGTGATCTAATCCAAAAAGAAGCATATATATATATATATATATATATAGAAGATTACGATTCCATTATTTCAATTCAATATCAAAATTCAAAAGTTGATTAATACATTACCTCCTCATCTAGTATTTCATTAGAAGTCAATACAGTTAACCAGAAGTCAGGCACTCCTTTCTCTGCATTATAAGAACAATCCAGAATAGTATCAAATTAAAAGACAATAATGCATGTGGTTCTCTGTCTAAACAAGAGGAAAAGATGAGTTACCTTCTGTAGCTTTGTCTTCTTCATCATTTACAGCATCCTTTGTAATTCCTTCAACCTCATACACACCATTGACAATCTCATACCTCTGTAATCATGCAATTACAATTGGAATTGTGCAGAAATATGATTGGAATGTGAAGGAGAAGCGCATAAGTCAGTAAGTTACAGACCTTTGTGTAAAGTGGTTCATAAAGCTTCTGATATTTAGCTCCTAGCAATGCTCTCTCCTCTTGAAACTCAATCTCAAACATATCATGTTGACTCTGCATGCAGGGTTTAAAGTAAATCAGCTTACTGAATCCATTAATTGTCTCAATTTGATTTCCTAACAAACTGCTTACTATGGTAAACAGGGGCGGCGGCAGGATTTTTGGTGGGGGGGGGCCATTATAAATTTTTCATATATTATCTATAAAATGTATAAATTAAACAGTATAAAAAATTTTTGGTTGGCTTTTTGGCTAATTGTTTGTTTTTTACTTTTTACTAATGCCTTATTTAATTTTTTGTATGTCTTTCTAACTCCTCAAGTAGCTTTGACTTGTGTATGATGCATTAAAGAAAAATATTATATAATAAATTAATAATATATTGGAAAGAGAATGAGAGAGGTAGTGGCTCTTTATTTTCTTGAGATACCCACTACATGGCACTAGCTAGCTACTTCACGATTGGGGGGGGGGG